>PITA01022010.1:0-31369 GCA_004023965.1 Spilogale gracilis | reverse complement strand
TTTTTTTTTAGGATTTTCTTATTTATTTGACAGAGAGAAACACAGCTAGAGAGGGAACCCAAGCAGCAAAAGAGAGAGAGGGAGAAGCAGGCTTCCCACTGAGCAGGGAGCCCAAGGCAGGGCTCGACCCTGGGACTCCCAGGATCATGACCTGAACCCAAGGCAGACACTTAACAACTGAGCTACCCAGGTACCCCAGACTTCTAAGGCTTTGACTATCCATGAGAATGGAGCCTTTACAAAAGTCTCTAAATAGTAGGAGCAAGATGTTGATAACGTTGTATTTGTGCTTCAGTTTTATATTAAGATTTGCATGGTACTTACTAAGCTAAGAGTTTTTTGGACTTTATGAATTGGGATTTTTCAATTGATTTTTCAGTTTAAGTAAACAGAAAAGAAATGATTAAGGTCAGTGTTCATAGATACCATTTTTGTAGCCTGGAAATGAATAATTCTATTGCTTCCCTACTTATTCTTACTGAGATTATAAAGTATGCAATTTCCTACTTCACACCAGTAAGTGATTTTTTTCCCCTTTTTATTTGTCTAGACATCAAGTTAATTTTGACCAACTACTTGGCTCATTTGTGAAAACTTAAGTATTTCTGGTGGATGTGGCTAGCTCATTAATGTAGATTTTGTCTGATGTCATTCTCTTGACAGTTTCCAAAACCTACCAGTTGATTTGGTCTCTTCTTTCAACTAACATGGTCTCAACACTCCTAACCAGAAGTCCTAGGTCACCTGGGCTCCAAAGCCAAGGCTTACTGTTAGTCGATATTTTTATACTGAGGCTGTTCCACAAATCTCTGTTGACTTCTTAAGGCCTACAGTTTGTTTTTACTCTGAATTCTTTTTGCCTACTTGCAGCCTTCATGAATCCTACAGAGCTTCTGTTCCTACTGAGGACTCATTGTTCCATGTTATCACTTTCAGCATTTTCTCATCACACATTAAATTCATTTCATATACAATGACTTCCTAATATACCCAAATCAAAGAAAATCACATTCTTCCAGTTCTTACAGTACACATGCTCATCAGTCCCACAAGGGAGTCTATGTGACATGTAAACATTTTGTCAGTAATTTAAGGGTTTCTTTTCTTTAAGATTTTTAGTTGATGAGTTTTATTTAATTCAGTTGAAACAGTACCATGATGATGTCATAAGCCAACATTTAAAAGGGTGGATAAAAGAACAATATTTCAAAAGGAGACAATATGAAGCCTGAGGGAGGAGAGAGAAGGAATGGCTCACCAGCCACTATTTGCCATGACAGTATATATAACCCTGCTTGATTTAGTGGCACAGACTTTTTTATGGGTAATATATTTCCCAAACCCAAGTCAAGGGCTTCTAGGTGATTTTTTAAAAGAAAAATTGTATACATTTAAGGTGTACAATGTGATTTGAAATACAGACACACAGTGAAATGATTACTATAGTCAAGTTAATTAACAAACCCTCTCCTCACAAATTTACTTTTTATTTTGTGATGAGAGCACTTAAAATTTACTTTCTTAGCATATCTCTAGTATTCCGTACAGAATTATTAACTATAGTCATCATGCTTGTACATTAGATCTCTAGAGTTTATCCTATATAGCTTCAACTTTATAACCTTTGATCAACACTTCCCATTTCCCCCACCCTCTGTACCCCCAGCCTTGATAACCCCACTGTTCTACTCTCTGTTTCTATGGCTTCTACCTTTGTTCTTTTTAAGACTTCAGATATAAATGAGATCATACACTATTTATCTTTCTCTAACTGGCTTAAAATTTAGCTATTTCTGATTTTCAAGTTAAAGAATTCTGTTTGGAGAACTCTAAAATCATTTCAAAGTAAATGGTACATTTCTATGATCCTAGGTGAAATTAATATGACAACTCACTATTTTTTTTTTAGTTCCTTATGTCACAGTGTTATCAAGGCTGTCCAGATCTCTATTTTGATAGCTCTCTTTGGTCTACTTTTTCCAATTTAAGCTTTTTCCAATTTGGAATTTCCAATTTCAAATTATCAGACACATTTTTCTTTTCTTTTCTTTTTGTTCTTGGGGAGTGAAGGGTATTCAATAAAATAATTCCTTACATTACCTTGAAAGAATGTAAAAGAATATAATGAAACTTAAAGAGAAGACTAATGAAGCATATGTGGCTAAGTAGGTATGAAAATATTATTAATCTATAATAACTTTATTATTCTATTAATAGCCAAGATATTGTCTGAGGAACAGAACCAAATATCATATAATTCACCCAGGTACATAGAAAATAATCACGGGGCACCTGGGTGGCTCAGTTGGTTAAGCAACTGCCTTCAGCTCAGGTCATGATCCCGGAGACCCAGGATCAAGCCCCACATCGAGTCCCACATTGGGCTCCCTGCTCAGTGGGAAGCCTGCTTCTCCCTCTCTCACTCCCCCTGCTTGTGTTCCCTCTCTGGTTGTGTTTCTCTCTGTCAAATAAATAAAATCTTAAAAAAAAAAGAAAAGAATCACAACTTAAAAAATAATGCTTCAAAGCAGTCATAAAAAGATTGCTTATTCAACAAAAGCTCTCAGAAAAAACCGTGCAAACTCCTTGGGCCCAAAACAAAAGAAAATTAAAAACAAAATAGTTACCATGTAAAATTGACATAGATTATACATAGATTAAAAATGATCAAAATATAAAAGGAAAACTAAAACACTAGAGGAAAATAATGGAAATAGAAGACACTTGGGATGGTAGTGGCCATACTGCGTCTGCACCAAAGTCTTAAATGGGAAAATTATTTTATTATAAAAATGTTTGATTTTATTTGAGAGAGAGAGAGAGAGAGAGAGAGAGAGAGAGAGAGAGAGAGAACATGCTAGCAGAGGTAAAGGGGCAGAGGGTGAAAGAGAATCATAAGCAGATGCCATGCTCAGCATAGAACCTGACTTGGGGTTCAATCTCATGACCCTGAGATCATGACCTGAGCCAAAATCAAGAGTCATATGCTTAAGTGACTAAGCCACCCAAGAGGTCCTTAAAAATTTGATGGTAAAACAGATAAAATTAAGAGGCAATGAAAAGTTTGGGAAAAAAATACTTTGAACCCAGAGGAGGGGCAAGTTGGCAGATAAGTAGAAGACCTAGATTTTGTCTGGTCCCAGGAATTCAGCTAGATAGTTATCAAACCATTCTGAGCACCTACAAACTCAAAAGGAGATTGAAGAAAAGAATAGCAGCAATTCTATGAACTGAAAAGGAACTTTCTGGAAGGTAGGATGTGTGAAGTGAATCTGACACAATATACGAGAAGACAGACCACGGGGGGTGGTGGGGGGGAGGAAGCTTCCATCAGCTGGCTACCAGCTAGTGAGAGAGCAGTGGAGCACAAAATCAGAACTTTTAGAAGTCTGCTCCACTGAGGGATGCTGCTCCATTGGCTAAGTGGGGGGTGGAATCCTCACTGGAACAGTGTGGTCTCAGGACCCTTGAGGTCACAGAAAGACTGGGGATGCCTGAGTGTCGCAGAGCTCCCAGGTATTAGAGCAGGGAACCTAGATGCAAAGATGGAGTCAAGGAGTCAAGGGGCTCTCAACTCGGGGTTGTCATAAACCATGATCTAAGCCACAATCAGGCTACTACTCTTCAAGCAGGGACCCAATAAGCAGTAGATCCAGGAAATATCCCCTCCTCCCCAAAGAAAAACAGCATGGGAATGCATTGTAGGAATCTGCTGGGTTTGGAGACTCCAAATGGGGTTGTGTGCCAGAGACAGAAACACTTGGTCATAGGCTTGGTGAGCACAAAGTGCAACGGGAGACCAGAAAGACAGGAGTGACTGCTTTTCTCTGAGGGCTCACTCAGGAGTGGAGCCCTGAGCTCTCAACTCCTCCGGGCCAGAGATGGGAGACCACCATTTTCATTCTCATACTCCAAAGCTGTATGGAAAGATTTCAGGGAACAAAAGCTACTGAGAACAAACCTGAGCAGATTAGTGAGCCTGGCCCCTGGCAAGGGTGGTGCAATTCCACCTCAGGCAAAGACATTTGAGAATCACTGCCATAGGTTCTCCCACAGAAGATTAACAAGAACATCCAGCTAAGACCAAGCTTACTGATCAATAAGAACTGCAAAACACCAGAGCTAGGGGAATACAGCACATAGAATTTATGGCTTTTTCCCCATGATTCTTTGCCTTTCAAAGTAAATTTTTAAAATTTTCTTTCTTTTTTCTTTTTGAATTATTCTTCTTTCCTATTTTAACCAACATCTTTCAATTTTTTTAAAGTCTTTTTAAATTTTCATCTTTAAGTCACAGTCTGTTCCTTCTTTGTATTTAACCTTTTTTGTGTATATATGTATATATATGTCAGTATATATATGTTTTTCTTTCCTTAAAATTTTGGGATACAGTTTCTTCTAACAGACCAAAATGTGTCCTAAATCTAGTGTATGGATTGTTCTAGTCTCCTGCCTGATAACAGTCTCTCCTTTTTTTCTTTTTTTCTTTCTTTTTTCACCACTTTCTTATCAACTACTTTTAAAAATTTTCATCTTTACAGTCATATTCCAACCCTTTGTCCTATTTACCCTTATTTTTGTATATATATGTTTTTCTTTCTTTAAAATTTTGGGAGGCAGATTCTTCTATCAGACAAAATATGCCCAAAATCTAGTGTGTGGCTCTACTCTATTCAGTAGCCTGATCATATTCTTTCTTTCCATTTTTGTTTCCCCCTCCCCCCAGTTTTGGGTCTCTTCTGATTTGTTTACTGTACGATTTTCTGGGGTTGTTGTTACCCTTTTAGCATTTTGTTCTCTCATTCATCTATTCTTCTGTGGACAAAATGGAAATATTCATCTTAACAAAAGAACAAGAGACAGTACTGATGCCAGGGACCTTACCAGTATTGACAATAGTAAGATAGTGGAACTAGAGTTCACAATGATGATTATAAAGATACTAACTGGGCTTGAAAAATCATAGAAATACTAGGGAATCCCTTTCTGGAGAAATAAAAGAACTAAAACCTAACCAAGTTAAAATCAAAAATGCTATTAATGAGGTGCAAAATGGAGGCTCTAACTGCTAGGACAAATGAGGCAGAAGAGAGAATTACTGATATAGAAGACCAAATGATGGAGAATAAAGAAGCTGAGAAAAAGAGAGATAAACAGCTACTGGATCATGAGGGGGGAGTTCAAGAGGTAAGTGATACCATAAGACAAAACAATTTTAGAATAATTGGGATCCCAGAAGAAGAAGACAGAGAGAAATAGAAGGCATACTGGAGCAAATTATAGAGGAGAACTGCCTTAATTTGAGAAAGGAAACAGGCATCAAAATACAGGAGGCACAGAGATCCCCCCTCAAAATCAACAATAATAGGTCAACATCCTATCATCTAATAGTAAAACTTACAAGTCTCAGAGACAATATAAAATCCTGAAAGTAGCTCAGGACAAGAGGTCTGTAACATACAATGGTAGAAATATTAGATTGGTAGCAGACCTATTCACAGAGACTTGGCAGGCCAAAAAGGACTGGCATGATATATTCAGAGCACTAAATGAGAAAAATATGTAACCAAGAATACTATATCTAGCTATGCTATCATTGAAAATAGGAAAAATAAAAAGCTTCCAGGATAAACAAAAACTAAAAAAAATTGCAAACACCAAGACATTCCTAAAGGAAATATTGAAAGGGGTCCTCTAAGCAAAGAGAGAGCCTAAAAGTAACATAGACCAAAAAGGAACAGAGACAATATACAGTAACAGTCACCTTACAGGCAATATAAAGGCAGTAAATTCATCTCTTTCCATAGTTACACTGAATGGAAATGGGTTAAATGCCCCAATAAAAAGACACAGGGTATCAGAATGGATAAAAAACAAGACCCATCAATATGCTGTCAGCAAGAGACTCATTTTAGAACTGCAGACACCTTGAGATTTATTTATTTTATTTTACCTTTATTTTTAAAATATTTTATTTGTCTATTTAACAGAGAGAGACATAGCAAGAGAGGGAACACAAGTAGGGGGAGTGGGAGAGGGAGAAGCAGGCTTCCCACTGGGCAGGGAGCCCAATGCAGGGCTCAATACCAGGACTGTGGGATCATGACCCAAACCAAAGGTGGATGCTTAATGACTGAGCCACCCACGCACCCTGAAACCTCCAGATTTAAAGCGATGGAGAGAAAAACAATTTGCCATGCTAATGGACATCAAAAGAAACCTGGGGTGTTAATCCTTATATCAGATAAATTAGATTTTAAACCAAAAACTAGAATAAGAGATGAGGAAGGACACTATATCATACTTAAAAGGTCTACCCAACAAGAAGATCTAACAATTTTAATCATCTATGCCCCTAACATGGGACCAGCCAATTATAGAAGCCAATTAATAACAAAATCAAGAAACACATCAACCTTAATACAGTAATAGTAGGGGACTTTAACACCCTCCTCACTGAAATGGACAGATCATCTAAGCAAAAGAGCAACAAGGAAATAAAGGCTGTAAATGACACACTGGACCAGATGGACATCACAGATATATTTGGAACATCCCATGCCAAAGGAGCAGAATACCCATTCTTCTCTAGTGCACATGGAACATTCCCCAGAATGGATCACATCCTGAGTCACAAATCAGGTCTCAACTGGTACCAAAAGATTTGGATCATTCCCTGCATATTTTCAGACCACAATGCTTTGAAACTAGAACTAAACCACAAGAGGAAAGTTGGAAAGAACTCAAATACATGGAGGCTAAAGAGCATCCTACTAAAGAATAAATGGGTCAACCAGGAAATTAAAGAAGAATTTAAAAAATTCATGGAAATAAATGAGGATGAAAACACAATGGTTCAAAATATTTGGGATACAGCAAAGGCAATCCTAAGAGGAAAGTATATAGCAATACAAGCCTTTCTCAAGAAACAAGAAAGTTCTTAGATACACAACCTAACCCTACACTTAAAGGAGTTGGAGAAAGAACAGCAAATAAAGCCTTAGCCCATCAGGAGAAGAGAAATGGTAAAGGTCAGAACAGAAATCAATGAAATGGAAACCAAAAGAATAGTAGAACAGATCAACGAATCTAGGAGATGGTTCTTTGAAAGAATTATAAAGATTGATAAAATCTTGGCCATACTTATCAAAAAGAAAAGAGAAAGTACCCAAATTAAGAAAATCATGAATGAAAGAGGAGAGACCACAATGAACACCAAAGAAATACAAAAAAATTATAAGAACATATTATGAGCAAGTATACACCAGCAAATTAGGCAATCTGGAAAAAGTGGATACATTCCTAGAGATGTATAAACTACCAAATCTGAACCAGGAAGAAGAAAATCTGAATAGACCCATAACCAGTAAGGAAATTGAAGCAGTCACGAAAAATCTCCCAATACACAAGAGCCCAGGGCCAGACTGCTTTTCAGTGGAATTCTACCAAACATGTAAAGAAGAATTAATACCTATTCACCTGAAACTGTTCCAATAAATAGAAATGGAAGGAAAACTTCCAAACTCATTTTATGAGGCAAGCATTACCTTGATCCCAAAACCAGACAAAGACCCTATCAAAAAGGAGAATTACAGACCAATATCCCTGATGAACATGGATGCAAAACTTCTCATTAAAATATCAGCCAATAAAATTTAACAGTAGATAAAAAGGACTATACATCACGACTAAGTGGGATTTATTCCTGGGCTGCAAGCCTGGTTCAACATCTGCAAATCAATCAGTCTGATATAATACATTAATAAGAGAAAGAACAAGAACCATAAGATCATCTCAATTAGATGCTGAAAAAGCTTTTGACAAAGTACGGCATCCTTTCCTGATCAAAACTCTTCAGAGTGTAGGGATAGGGGGTACATACCTCAATATCATAAAATTCATCTATGAAAATCCACAGTGAATATCATTCTCAATGAGGAAAAACTGAGATCTTTTCCCCTAAGATCAGGAACACAGCAGGTCTGTCCACTGTCACCACTGTTATTCAACGGAGTACTAGAAGTCTAGCCTCAGCAATCAGACAACAAAAAGAAATAAAAGACATCCAAATCAGCAAAGAAAAAGTCAAACTGTCACTCTTTGCAGATGATATGATACTTTATGTGGAAAACCCAAAAGACTCAATCCCAAATGTGCTAGAACTCATATGGGAATTCATTGAAGTGTCAGCATGTAAAATCAGTGCACAGAAACCAGTTGCATTTCTATACACCAACAAGACAGAAGGAAGAGAAATTAAGGAGTCGATCCCATTTACAGTTGCACCCAAAACCATAAGATACCTAGGAATAAATTTAACCAAAGAGGCAAAGAATCTGTACTCAGAAAATTATACTCATGAAAGAAATTGAGGAAGACACAAAGAAATGGAAAAACATTCCATGCTCATGGATTGGAAGAAAGAATATTGTGAAAATGTCTATATTACCTAGAGCAATCTACATATTTAATGCAATACCTATCAAAATACCATCATCTGTTTTCAAAGAAATGGAACAAATAATTCTAAAGTTTATATGGAACCAGAAAAGACCCAACATAGCCAGAGGAATGTTGAAAAAGAAAAGCAAATCTGGTGGCATCATAATTCAGGACTACAAGCTCTATTACAAAGCTATAATATCAAGTTATCAAAAAAGTGTGGTACAGGCACAAAAACAGAAATATAAATCGATGCAACAGAATAGAGAACCTAGAAATGGACCCTCAACTCTATGGTCAACTCATCTTCAACAAAGCAGGAAAGAAAGTCCAATAGAAAAAAAGACAATGTCTTCAACAAATGGTGTTAGAAAAATTGGACAGCCACAGGCAGAAGAATAAAAGTGGACCATTTCCATACACCACACACAAAAACAGACTCAAAATAGATGAAAGACCTCAACGTGAGAAAGGAATCCATCAAAATCCTTGAGGAAAACTTAGGCAGCAACCTCTTCCACCTCAGCCACAGCAACTTCTTCCTAGGCACATTGCCAAAGCAAGGGAGACAAGGGCAAAAATGAACTATTGGGACTTTATCAAGATCAATAGCTTTTGCCCAGGAAAGGAAAAAGACAACAAAACCAAAAGACAATCGACAGAATAGGAGAAAATATTTGCAAATGACATATCAGATAAAGGGCTAGTATCCAAAATCTATAAAGAATTTATCAAACTCAATACCCAAAGAACAAATAATCCAATCAGGAAATGGGCAGAAAATATGAACAGACATTTCTGCAAAGAAGACATCCAAATGGCCAACAAACACATGAAAAAGTGCTCAACCTCAGCTGGCAGACCACCTCACACTAGTCAGAATGGCTAAACTTAACAAGTTAGAAAACAACAGGTGCTGGCAAGAATGTGAGGAAGGAGGAACCCTCCTACACTGTTGGTGGGAATGCAGCTGGTGCAGCCACTGTGGAAAACAGTATGGAGGTTTCTCAAAACGTTGAAAATAGAGCTACCCTACAACCCAGCAATCACACTATACTGGGTATCTACCCTAAAGATACAAATGTAGTGATCCGAACGGGCACTTGCACCCCAACGTTTATAGCAGTAATATCCACAATAACCAAACTATGGAAAGAGCCCAGGTGTCCCTCAACAAAGGAATGGATAAAGAAGATGTGGTATATATGTATACAATGGAATATTACGCAGCCATCAAAAAACTCAAAATCTTGCCATTTGCAATGACATGGGTGGAACTGGAGGGTATTATGCTAAGGGAAATAAGTCAATCAAAGAAAAACAATTATTATATGATTTCACTGATGTGAGGAATTTGATAAATAAGACAGAGGATCATAGGAGAAGGGAGGGAAAAATGAAACAAGATGAAACCAGAGAAGAAGACAAACCATAGGAGACTCAATCTCAGGAAACAAACTGAGGGTTGCTGGGGTAGGAGAAGGATAGGATGGCTGGGTGGGTGATGGACATTGGGGAGGGTATGTGTTATGGTGCGTGTTGTGCATTGTGTAATCTGATGATTCACAGACCTGTACTGTTGAAAAAATAATAATACATTATATATTAATAATAAAAAATATTTTCAACCTACCTACAAAGATGCTTTTGAATAAGAAATCATTCTAATTATATGCTATGTGCCAGAATTGCCCTAAGTGCAAGTCATTGATGGCCTATGTTCTCATAGTGCTTCTAGTCTAGGGAAATTAAACAAAATTTTATTCTATTAAACAAATATTCACTTTTATCGTGTGTGTGTGTGTGTATAGTGTATATGATTATATATGTATAGTGTGATAAGATCTGTGAAGAAAAATTGCATGATGATTTAAGAAATAATACAAAGGGAATCTAATTTGTCTTTTGGGATCTAGAAGACCATATTAAGGTAGCTGCATTTGTAATATAGTTTTAGTATATTCACATTAATATCATTAAACCACTTAATTTTAATCTATATATCTGCATACTTTCAAAACTTATAGACTATGAATATTTCTATCAGTCCTTATCATTTGTCTCAGTCCTTATATTAAATATTGTTATATCCTTTACTTGAAAAGAATTTTATTTATTTGAGAGAAAAAGAGAGAGGGCGAGCAGGGGGAGGGCCAGCGGTAATATTAAATCTTAGCAGACTCCTCACTGAAAGCCAGCCAGACACAGGGCTCAATCTCAGAACCTTGAGATCTGAGAACCTTTCACCTGAGCCAAAATCATGAGTTGGACACTTAACCACCTGAGTAATCCAGGTACCCCTATATTCCTAATATATAGGGAACTCTTCTGTTTAATAAGAAAACAACATTTAACCTGATAGAAAAGAAATGGGCCACCAGATATGAATATGTAGCTCATCAAAGAAATTCACAAATACCTAATAAACATATGAAAAAATCAATCTCACTTATTACAAAAAATGAAAAGTAAACAAGATTTATTTTCATCACTTAATAGAGATACCTTCCAAGTTAGTATCTACTCTCAAAGATGTCCTGGTTGTGGAAGTAGTGTAATGTTTCTGGTAGTGAAGTTGATCAAAAAAACCCTTAAATGTGTGTACATCTTTTGGTCCTAGAATTCTATGTCAAAAAACATATCCTAAGGAAATTATCATGAGTCTACACTAACGTGTGCTCAAAAATATTTTCTGCAGAATCATTTTAATAGTTGAATTTTTGCAACCAAAAAAGTCCATAAGTAAGTTTATAGTGTACTCTTTCACTGACACACTACAAAGCAGTTCAAAATGATATAAAGATATGTAAGATGGAAAACATTCATAATCTACTAAAGTAAAATACAGATTATGACACATTTTTATTGTAGTTTTTGAAATAAATATGTAGAAAATATTTTGGAAAAGTTACTTTGAATGAAAATATTTATATAAATGAAGACAACCAGAGAAAAAATAAACTGAATACTACTAAACTTAGAATGGATTAGAAAGCTTAGGTTGGATTCCCCTGTAAGCAGATTCTGAGATGAATATTTGCATGGAGGAGATTTTGCAGGGTGTGCTCTAGGGATCACCACTTTTGAAGAGTGAGAGAAGCAGGACTGGCAAAGGGAAGTTGAACTGTAATGTAGTTGCAACAGATGCCTAAACTCATCCTCTGGGAAGCTCTGGAGTTATGATGGTCTGCAGAGATGCCCTGATTGAGATAAAGGGGACAGCCCTTTATAATCTGCATCCCGAACACGGACCAGTCATTGGATACAAGCTGCTGCCAGGGACAAGGTCTAACCTGGTACAAAGCAGCTTCCTTTGGCTGGGAAGGGAGTTAGTTGCTGGTAGTTGGGGTAGTGATGCTTTAGACCTGAAGGAGAATGGGCTGGAGCACCATAGAATCTATTACACTGATGGTTTCCTATTGAGAATTACATGATATCTGTAGAGTTGTCAAAATCCAGAGTCTTACTCATTCTTGAATTTATCATTTTCTCCCTTAATGATGAGAACAAAGGGAATGGATTTACATTAACATGATCCATAAGAGTTATGGAAACCAATTCATTAATTTTCACTGATATATATAACTGACATGAGAATCAAAATACTGACTGGGCTGATAGTACATTCTCTACTAAGCTGGGGAAAAAAAAATCTCTTTTGAAATCAAATCGATATTAAAAGGTTTGTTGGTTTGTATTGCTCAGGAAAAAATGATGGTATTAAAAGATATCTTCTTTTAAGATGAAAACAGCTCCATTACACCATTTTCTATATTAGAAATATTCATTTTCCTTTACTGTTCAAGATAACTTCTTTTTATCAAAAGTTTTTCCAGACTTACTGTAGATTCTACAGTTTATCTTTCTTATACTTTACATGTTGGTTCTAGATTTGGAAGAATCTTATCCACAGCCATTTAAAAATTATCTGCAGGATGGATCGCTCTTGGGGAAATTTTGCATATGTTTTATATAAATTATTATTCCAAAAGAGGTATCTTTAAAAAACAAACAAACCAATCTTATTCTCAAATTCTTACATTTTCTAATTCATTGACTTTCTGAGTGTTTTGTAGAAACTGTTTGTTAAATAAGAATTTTAAGATTACATATGCCATAATTTTCTGAGTTTGGATGCCTCGGTGGCTCAGTCAGGTAAACATATGCCTTCAGCTCAGGTCATGATCCCACAGTCCTGAGTCCTGCACTGGACTGAGCTCCTCGCCTAGTGGGAACCTGTTCTCCCCTGCCTGCAGCTCTCCCTTTTTGTGTGCTTTTCTTTCTTCCTCTGATAATAAATAAATAAATAATCTTTAAAAATTATTTTCTGAGTTCAAAATATTTTTCATTGATAGGCTGATCTTTGGAAAGTAGCAAAATCTTTCTTATTTTTAATGTTACAAGTATTGTAAAAATATTTTACTTTAGGGCACTTGGGTGTCTTAGTTGGTTAAGTGTCTGCCTTTTGCTCAGGTCATGACCCTGGAAACCTGGAAACCCCACATCAGGATCCCTGCTCAGTAGGGAGTCTGGTTCTCCCTCTGCTCCTTGCCTTGCTCCTGCCCTCTCTCCCTCTCTCCCTCAAATATATAAATAAAAATATTTTATTGGAAAAATTATTCACTGTATTTTTAAAAAAGATTTTATTTATTTATTTGACAGACAAAGACACAGCGAGAGAGAGAATACAAGCAGGGGGAGCAGCAGAGGGGGAAGGAGGGAGAAGCACCCTGCTCAGCAGGATGCCCAATGTGGGGCTCAAACACAGGACCCTGGGATCATGACCTTAGCCAAGGGCAGACGTTTAATTACAGCTTCCCAGGTGCCCTTCACTGTATTTTTTTTATTCCTACCCTCAATCCCAGTTCAATTCCAACTCCAGAGAGAAAAATTGTTAAAAATGTGATGTGTACCTTTCTAGTCCTTTACCTAGGCATTCACATTTATAAATATACATACACACAATGATTAAACATAACTGTGACCATAATTTACATATTGTTTTACTTGTTATTTATTTATTTATTTATTTATTTATTTATTTATTTATTTATTTATTTTAAGGATTTTATTTATTTGACAGAGAGAAACACAGCCAGAGAGGGAACACAAGCAAGGGGAGTGAGAGAGGGAGAAGCAGGCTTCCCGCCGAGCAGGCAGCCCGATGTGGGACTCGATCCCAGATCTCTGGGACCATGACCTGAGCAGAAGGCAGTCGCTTAACCAACTGAGCCACTCAGGCGCCTCTATTTATTTATTTATTTATTTATTTATTTATTTATTTATTTAGGATTTTATTTATTTATTTGACAGAGAGAAACACAGCTAGAGAGCGAACACAAACAGGAGGAGTGAAAGAGGGAGAATCAGGCCTCCTGCAAAGCAGGGAGCCCAATGTAGGGTTTGAACCCAGGACTCAGGGACCATGACCTGAGCCAAAGGCAGATGCCTAATGACTGAGCCACCCAGGTGCCCCTATATTTTGTTTTTAAGACTAGAGAACTTGGGGCACCTGGGTGTCTCAGGTCATTATAACAAATTCATGAATATAGTATCTATTTTAATAGACAAATTTAATCAATTCATATTTATTGTGATTAGCAATATGTTTGTTTTTTTACTTTTCTTGCCATCTGATTTTTAAACTAATGCCTCACCACTCCCTGTTATAAACATATTTAATTTAATGTATTCCTCTTTTTCTTTTAGAACGATTTATTTATTTTAGATAGAGAGATAAACAGAGGATTTATTATTTTAGATAGAGAGAGAAACAGAAAGAGCACAGGAGGAAGGGCAGAGGAAGAGAGAAACTTAGGTAGACTCTGTGTTGAGCACAGAGCCCAACACAGGGCTCCATCTCACTACCCTGAGATCAGGACCTGAGCCAAAATCAAGAGTCTGTATGCTTAACCAATGGTGCCACCCAGGCACCCAGTGCCTTCCTCTTAAGTTCACTTGTTAGTATGCAACTTCTTGCTATAGTAATTTTAAGTAATTAGAATTGTAAGTAATTAGAATTAAAATTAGAATCACTTTATTTAGTGACTTTCTGAATCCTGACTCTGAACATTGTTTCCAATATTAGGAATTTCTTCTTTTTATTTCTTTGTTTACCTCTTCTCCCGCATTTTCTCAGTCTTATCCTTTTAGAACTCCTATGAGATAAATGAAAGAACACCTAAATTTATCTTTTGTCCCTTCATTTCTCTTCTATGTTTTCCATCTTTGGATCTTTTTGTCACTTTTTAAAGATGAGTTTGATCTTCCAGCTCTCTAATTCAGCCTTCAAATATGTCTATTTTGTACTTCAGCTTTTATATATGACGCTGTACTATATAGATAACCACATATATCAACCAACGCTCAATGATACTCTGGCTAATTTAAGCAGAAAAAAAATTTAATAGATGGAAGTAGATGTGTACAAAATGATCTGAAGGTTGGGATACAGAGCAGTCTGTATTGGAGAAATCTGAAAAGAACTCCCAGAATGTGATAGAGCTGGCCAGGGGAAGGGCCAAGTGCTTTTGTTAATATGGAGGATCTGTGCCACCGCCATTACTGGCTCCATGTCTAAACGCCTCAGCCACAACCCATTGATAAGGTGCCATTACATTTCATCCCTGCTGGATGTAAGACTATGCGACCTCAGCCCTGACATGAACCAGTAAACAGATGTCACATGCTGTTCCTGAATGCCCATGAAGCCAGGAACAGACACCTGGACCTGTACTGGAGCACAGAAAAGTTGAATACCTCCTACTTGGATTTGCCAGCAGACACAAAAGCAGCTGAAGTGTAGCCTCCACCTCCACCTCAGCATGTTCACTTCTGCTTCCAAACCTCACACATTGCATTCTCCTTTTAAGAAGCTACCTAGGTCCCACACAAAACACAAGTGGTAAGGCAGTTTGAGAAATACAAACTTTCCAGTCCCTAGCATGCAAAATACTATGCTACAAAGGAGTTGAGGGAAAGAGAGCTGAGGGAAAAAAATCTGCATCATTGGTTACATCATATTTTTAATTTTACAGCTTTTTATTTCTCTCACATAATAGCTTAACTTTATTTTATAGATGCAATATCTTTTCAACTCTAGGTACATTAAATGCCAATTTTAAAGTTTTTCTCTGTTTTCACTCTTAATTCTTTTTGGTTGCTAAATCTTGCATTTGTTGAGTTTGGCACTTCTCTATGGCTATTGGTTTTCATCAAATTTTGGCAAGGTTGGTTTATTTGTTTATATTTGTACTTGATAACTCCAGTTTGTCTTTGGTGAATTTAGAGGCTTATTGCATTCGCCAACTTGTGGTGTGCATGTGGTGTGTGTGTGTGTGTGTGCACGCATGCACATGTATGGGTGTAGAACATGTATCCATTTTAGATGTATGGGTGACACATTTTCTGGATTTTACATCTCTTGAGGGTACTACCTTGATATCTGGGTAAGAATTTTCAACACAGACTTTAACCTGGAACAAAGCCTTGTTCCTTAATATTTTTTTCTCTCTTGACCATCCTTATAGAGATAAGAGGTTACCTCAAGTTTTGCCCTGCTTATTTTTCTAATGTCAGTATACAGTTGGGAGCTCCTGTAAGCCAAACTGTTTAATTTATAAAGAAAGGAAATCAAGATTTTTTTCACTTCCGTTTTAAATTAATAGCTGAAAGCAAGTAAAAATAACTAATTTTGCTAAATACTCTGAGGAAGTATTTTAAATCACACACTTAGAGCTCAGACAAGTTGGAGACATTCACTTATTCCCAAATTACAAAGAATCATAAGGAAAAAAATTATACGAACACAAAACTCACCAGGGAGTTGATTTCTTACATATTTTTCTATGGAATGTGTGTTCTGGCCCAAGTATTCGTTTTCATTGAAACTCTCTAAAGGCCTTCAAACTCTACTATAAATACGGGAAAATGTCTCTCTTATGGATTTACTAATGACATGATGACACTCATGTCCATCTGTGTTTGATACCAAGTGCCAACATCAAGTGCACTTCCAGAGCATGAAACAGGCACGTGCTTTTAACAAGTTCGGGAGGTTGCTGCGGAACATGTGTGGATGTCTTGATGCACATTTTAAAAGGAAAGGACATCATTAGCTCACTTGTTTAAGGGAAGTGATGAAGTGTAATAGAGTTCAACTTATTCAAACACGTTTTACAAAGCTTTGAGCAGCAGAGTTCTACTTCAAGTTCTGGGAGAGAGCAATGATGGAAGACAGAAGAAGGTAAAATAATTGTGCTAAAAAAAGTTTGCAGCACTTTTGAGAGGTAGCTAACATACATGCAGGCCCCCATATTGGAATATCTGGAATAAACTACCCTAACTTCTTAAAACATAATTTACTAGAAAAGAGAAAATAAGATCAAATGCAGCCTATCTTTATTTAGCAATGCTAATAAATTCAGACAAATTGATATAACTAATTTCAGAATAATCTAAGGACTTCACAAATACTTCTTCAGTTTTGCTGAAGTTTTTGTTTTTGTTTTTCTTTTTTTTCTATCTCTCTCTCTCTTTGCTTTTCTGGGTAAGAATTATACCAAATTTTGAGGTCTGGCCTCAAATTTATACTTACAGTTCTGGCAATGATTTAATGGTGTTATTTTTATTTCTTTGTTTGTCTTACAACACCTGTTATGATTACTCACATATCTATTTCCCTCCCAAACCCCAAAATAGATGTTTAAATGAACTCCAATTTCTGAGTGTCTAATTCTGTGTGAATTAAATAAAAGTCTTAGTCATATATATTGTCTCATTTGGTACAGATAGCCATAGGTTTTATTCACTAGCCTAGAAGGCTTATTATTTGGGCAAGATACTTACCTCTAATAAATACATTAGGAGAAACAGAAGATGTCATCTCTGTAAATATATACAGAGAACTACTTTACTCCACTGCTTACTATCCTACACTATATAAAACTCTCCTTGATTGTCACAAAAATTCTCTGAATAATATAGATTTAAGGATAAACTTCTAACGTCCACAACAGTTCCTTTGTTCATGGAAATCTGCTTTTCATAAATCTAGTTGCTGAGTGATAGAAAATTGCTTCTCAATTTATTATGCCCGAAGACCCAAGATAATAATTTTTTTCATATATTTAATGACAATCTAAAATTTGATGATATAAACTTTTTCTCTGTTCTAACAAGTATACTTTAATTAAGTACATAGTTTTTTTTATATGCATGTCAGCGGTTGGGCATACTGGAAGAATGAGTATTTAATATGCCTGCTGGATGCTATAACTTAACAGGTGATGATCAGTTTTCACATTATTCTTGTATCGTGAAGTGTTCAGTTAAAATGTTTTAAGGTTTTAAAGCAACACATTTTTCTCTAACATTTTCTGAAAGTTGACTAATAGACACTGTGATAGAAAATAATTTCATGTGAACTCTCAATAATCTCTTACAGAATGTTTGTAGACTCCAATGAGTATGCCTGTAAATAAATATATTGGTGATGTTAGACTCAAATGTGAAATATGAAACCAACATACACTGTAATAATTAATACAGAACTTATAAGTGTATTTCAGCCAGTCTTAGGATAAAATTATCTGAAAATTATTTATATGAATTATTAAGGACTAAAGTATTTCCTCTGTAGCCTATCCCATTTTTAATATGAAAGCCCTATTTTTCCTAGGTGGAAGTTTTTATGAGTTTGAAAACAATGTAACAACTGTTTCTGCTATTTTGACCATATTGATTGCCTATATTGGACTGAAAGGGCCAGATGAGATTATAAAGCTCTGAAGGTTTTCTAGGCCTTCTGTAGTGCCTTGAAAATAGCAGATGGTTCAAGAAATACTTGGGAAGTCAATAAACGGAGTAAATGCACATTACTTTTCATGATGGATTTTAGGGCTCCCACCACTCTTTCAGAGCTTCCTCTTTCAGTTTAAGGGACATCTCACCTGGGATGCTTTCCTTGCTCAAGTTCAAGATAAAGGAGGGGACTCTCTTATGGTATATGTAACCCCTCTGCATACAAGCCTCTCTCAAAACACTTGTCACCTGTACTTTACTAGTATCAGTGCATCCACCCACCTCTGCAGTCTCATGGAAGGTGGGGACCATATATGGGGGCACCTGGGTGGCTCAGTGGTTAAGCGTCTACCTTTGGCTCAGGTCATGATCCTGGGGTCCTGGGAAGGGCCCTGCATCTGGCTCCCTGCTCCACAGGAAGCCTGCTTCTCCTTCTCTCACTCTCCCTGCTTGCAGTCCCTCTCTAGCTGTGTCTCTGTCAAATAAATAAATAAAGTCTTTAAAAAAAAAAAAGTGGGGACTATATGTCTAGAGAAGCTTTTGGCACCTAACAGGTGATCAGAAGGGTTGAGGGAAAAAAATCAAGGCAATGGGAAAATAATCCCTTCAGCTGTGGCCCATTGGTCAAGTTATCTTACTGGGTACAGATGACAGACAGATATTATTCACCCTTTTCTCAAGCTCTATCTTTGGAATTTGAGACTATATGAATACATCACTCTTGGTCTCATTAAAAAGAGACTGTGTCCCCCTGATGGAACTTTGTGGCTGTTAAAGCTATCCCTTTTCATATAATCTTATTTTTCAGCTACTTTGTATTGCATTTTTATATATTTCCTACCTCCCACAATCCTGCTTTTATTTTGGATCTGTTGAATTCCCTGATCCTTTCCAAATTTCTGTCTTTCTATTTTGTTATGCTTGAACATCTGCTCTCCTTTCCATCCATTTCTGACTCTAGGCCTTCAGTTTACACAGATTAACCTCTCAAGTCCTAAGTGCCAGATGACTTATCTTTGTTTTTTTTTAAGATTTTATTTATTATTTATTTGACAGAGAGAAATACAGCTAGAGAGGGAACACAAGCAGGGGAAATGAGAGAGGGAGAAGCAGGCTTCCCGTCGAGCAGGGAGCCCTATGTGGGGCTTGATCCCTGGACTCTGGGATTGTGACCTGAGTCGAAGGCAGATGCTTAATGACTCGGAGACCCAGGTGGTCTTATCTTGGATCTTTGAAGTCCCTTTAGATCAAGTTCTCCCGCAATGCAGCTTCTCAACTCGCTACCTTTTGAACACAAAGTAGACACAACAGACCCACTGTTGGCAGGGCACTTCCCTTAGCGATCACAAATCAGTAAGTCAACCAGCTCTGAGAAAGGGGACAGTCTATAGCTGCAAAAACAGCCTGGCCATAAGGAAATGAAACCCTTGACCTTAGCCAGGTCCTTCAAGCACTAATAATTGAAGACTCAGTGAAACAGTCACCAATACACCCATCATATTAACTAAATGGCATAGTTGGGTTCCCCATTTTCAAGCATATGTTTTCAGCAAATGAATAAAATATTTACATGAGAAACAAATTATCATAACTGATAAGTCATGTTCTAAAGAAGAACTATATAATGACAGCCACATATCACAACTAATATTTATTTGGGGAATATATCATATTTCTGCAATTATAATATTAGTACTATAATATCAGTACATATAATATGTAGATATGCTTCTGGCTATCAATGTGACATAGTATCACTGAAAATGTGTTTAAATATACATTTTGTAAATGTATACTAACAATATCTTGGTGAAAGATGATTGCAACTTAAGTGAATTGTTTTTATGGCATATTTGTCAATAGATATAGAGAACTATATTTTCATATAGTTCAGAGGTGATTTGCATCAATCAATTAACATTTATCATACCCTATGGTACTGAAATTATCATCAGAGCATAAAAACATGTGGGGCTCAGTATTCATCCTTATAAAGTTTATAGTCCTGCTGTGGAACTAAGGCATACACATGTATAAAAGCAACAAGTAAGCAAAGCACCAAATGAAGGGGGGACAGATGGCTCATTTCAATGAAGATTCAACACAAGATGTGTTTGGATCAGACTAAAGTGATTCAAGCAGTGAAATTTTCACCACATAGGTAGGAATGGAACTGAGACTTGAAAGATGGCTGGAATGATGCTCACATATTAGTTTCCAGGGGTTGTCATAATAATTTATCACAAATTGGTGACTTATAGCAATAGGAATTTCCCCCTCATAGCTCTGAAGGCCAGAAGTCTGAAATCCAGGTGTGGGCAGGGTTGGCTCCTTCAGGAGGCTTGGAATGAGAAACTGTCCCATGCTGTTTTCCCAGCTTCTGGTGCTGTGTGACCCTTGGTGTACTGTGGCTTGTAGAAGCAACCTTCGAGTCTCTCTTCTGTCTTCACATGGTCTTCTCTGTGCTTTCTGTGTCCTCTCTTCTTAGAAGGGTACCTGTCAATGGCCCACTGCAAATCCAGCATGGTTTCATCTCAAGACATTTACATCTTCAAGGCTGCTCTCTCCAAATAATATCACATTCTGGGATTCAGGATGAACATGAGTATGGAGGGAAGGACACTGCTTATTAATTCACCATAGATGGGCAGATTATTAGTGCTCACAGAGGCAGAGAATTCTGATAAAATTTCAGCCAAGAACCAGGTAACAAGTTATTAGAAAATAAGATCAGTCTAAAGAGTATGAAAATTCAAAAAAATTAATCAGACATGCTGTCAGTAACACCCTTCTGGAGGAAAGATTCAGCTAGAGGACACCCAGTTTGTGCACTCCAATAAACAACAGCAATAAAACAGCTATCTGTGTGAGTGTTTATCAAGTATCAGGCACTAAGTGTTTTGTGTGTATTCTTAATGTTAAGTCTTCACAAAAAACCTAAAATGTGGGTGCAATTATTAGAGTCACTTTATAGATGAAGATATTGAGCCCCAAGGGTGTTAAACCACTGGTTGCCAGTCATGTGGCTGGTAAGTGATGTGACGAGACCTCAAACCTAGACAATCTGAATTCACGGGCCCACAGACAATTCCAAAGAGGATAGTGATTTAGTACTATAGGAAGGGACACAGCTGGGAAAGGGGTTTAGGGAAAGCTTTCTGAGGTTTGTGAAAGCCAGGTAAGGGAATGTGCAAAGACAGGGAGTCACTGAAGTTTTTGAAAGGATGTATAACACAACAGAGATAGGGACATGGGAGGATTGTGCTAATGGTGAGTGTCCAGGAGAGACAAAGAATGGAGACCTTGATGAAGTCTAATAGGAGACACTTGTACTAAGAAGCTTTTGCAATAAATAGTCCAGAGGTGATAAAACCTAAACTGGGGCAGTGGCAATTATGTATGACTCATTTCAAACATATGATGGAGGGAATAATCCCGGTTGTCTAGAGATATCTCTTTCCCCCTCTTTTTCTTTCATAGAATTTAAAAAGTCTCCATCTGCAGCTAAGATTAAATATGAAACATTCTGGAACATTTGCAGGGCTTATTCTGTGGGCAATTTTACTTCCTTAAAGGTTTCATTTTTTTGTCACCTCGATCGAAACAATGCAATCCTCCTGTTCCCACTCAAAAGCTTTTCCTGTAGTACACTATCAACCAAATCATGAGTGATCCCTTGCCATGTAATTACAGGGTGTGCCACAGTACAGATGTCTCCATGCAGAGCAGGAGTAGCCTGCAATTAGCCCAAAGAATACCACTGCAAATGTGGTTACAGGCAAAAGGTTTACTCTAAATTTGACAGCTTGAGCTGTAGCTATAAATAATTTGTTGTGTTTTGTTTTGTTTTGTTTTGTTTTGTTTTCGTGTGTGCTTTTTGTTTTTGTTTTTGTTTGGTTTGGGTTTTGTTTTTTGTGTTTTGTTTTGTTTTGTTTTGTTTTGTTTTGTTTTTTTGGTCTTTGCCAAAGACATTTTTGCTTCATCTGAGCAATTTTTGTGAAATAGTATTACCACTATAGATGTCATATGTAAAAGCTCTTTTTGCTTTGGATTAGTTTCTCCTCACTCAAAATGGTCTGAATAATCCATTACAGAAAGGTCTCTGCATTTTCCCTGCATCTGGAAGGTATGGATATGAATTTATAATGCTTATGTGAGGCATAGTCAGTGGCTAATCCATCTGATTGTAAATCATGTGACTATGTACCATGACCACATTAAAACCTAACCACAAATAAAAAGGGAGAATGGGCTCTAACCTATAATTGTGGGTCTTAGAATCAAGACTCTCACAAACATTTAGTCCTAAATGTGTCATATGTAAGAGATGCCTGAAAAATCACATTAGTTAATGTCTAACATGTGTAGCACATGGAATGGCAAGTTTGCAACTTTTGAAATGGTTCCTTTATGGAAAAACAGAAAGGATCCCTATATACCCAATGCAAAATCTGGGTATATAGGAAGCATTATGGCTGGCCAGCTAACATACACTGAAATCAAAGATGTTTACTTCACACAGCCCAGTGAATTCCCTGCACATCAGAATTAAGAATGTATTTTAGTGCATTATGAAACACACATTTGAATTCAAAATTAAGTTTAAAATTTTTTCCCATGAAATCATGGTGCTATTTGTAGGAAAATAACTTAAAATACAGACAACACATAACTATGGTTGGGACTTTGTAAGTCTAACTAATGCTTCCACCATTTTGCATGCAATGCAAATGTTTTCACAAAGTTCATCCAGGGTAGCAGCAGATTATGATCTATGAATGCCAAATTCCTTCTTTGAATGTAATTTTGATTAGTAACCAAAAGAACTCTGAACGAATATGGTTTTGTCATAATGGTAAACATATGCATCTTAGAAAATTTTAACAGCCAAAGTAATTAGTTTAACCCAACATTTCAGTTTTTCATTATCAATATGGAAAAACTGAAATATAATTTTATGAACTTTTAAATAATTCCATATAAAATCCTTTATGTATAACATTTTTTAGAGTTCCATATTTTTATTTTTATTTTTATTTTTTTTAAAGATTTTATTTATTTGACAGACAGAAACACAGCTAGAGAGGGAACACAAGCAGGGGGAGTAAGAGAGAGAGAAGCAGGCTGCCCCCCAGCAGGGAACCCGATGTGGGGCTCGATCCCGGGTCTCCGAGATCATGACCTGAGCTGAAGGCAGTCGCTCAACCAACTGAGCCACCCAGGCGCCACCTAAAGTTCCATATTTTTAAAATACACTGTTTATTCACCGCCCTCTCCCCACCTTGTTTCCTTTGCTCCTCACTAACACTGTTTAAATTGCTCATGGTCTACTTCTTGGTTTTTCCTGTTTGTGACATCCACATGCATATTTGAGATGCAAACCAGTGAGGTCCCCTCATCCTCCTTCCACACTCCTGAATTTTAACTATGACCCACAATGAAATGGATTATGTTTGTATTTTAACTGCTAGATATATCATTACCAACTGAGGCTCCCTAGCTCCCTAGCATATAAGCTTTGAAATGTCTGAAAAATGTCATCCATCAGGGAAATACAGTAAATTACTATCAGAATGAATTTTTGTTAATGAATGCTTTTTGTCATGTTTCAATGGGAAATCCTTTCTTTCTTTCTTTCTTTCTTTCTTTCTTTCTTTCTTTCTTTTTTTTAAGATTTTATTTATTTATTTGACAGAGAGAAACACAGTGAGAGAGGGAACACAAGCAGGGAGCAGTGAGAGAAGGAGAAGCAGGCCTCCTGCTGAGCAGGGAGCCCAATGTGGGGCTCGATCCTGGAACTCCAGGATCATGACTTGAGCCAAAGGCAATCACTTAACCAACTGATCCACCCAGGTGCCCCAAAAGCCTTTCTTTAAAGCAGTTAGAGCAAAAGAATAACTTTTCAGTACATTGTCATGACTTAATGTAATACCCAGGAACCCTTTTTAAAGATCAGATTTTAAGAGTGTCCTATTTTCCCCCTAAAGCATCTTTATTAACTGACTTACTTTATGTATTGTATTTGAGTCTCTGAATTTTTTAAAGTATTAGATAAATGTTCCTAAATAATTTCTGATTTTTCTCTGGTATTTCTTTGCAACAAATACCCTAAAATGTGTGTGGTGGGGGCACATAAACAGGGAGAGTGAGAGAGGGAGAAGTAGGCTTCTCGACAAGCAGGGAGCCTGATGTGCGGCTCAATCCTGGGACTCCGGGATCATGACCTGGGCTGAAGGCAGATATTTAATGACTGAGCCACCCAAGTGGCCCTTAAAATATATATTTTTAATTTTTTTTAAAGATTTTATTCATTTGACAGAGAGAAACACAGCCAGGGAGAGAACACAAGCAGGGGGAGTGAGAGAGGGAGAAGCAGGCTTCCCGCCGAGCAGGGAGCCTGATGTGGGACTCGATCCCCGGTCTTCGGGATCATGACCTGAGCCGAAGGCAGTCGCTTAACCAACTGAGCCACCCAGGCACCCCAATATATTTTTTATTTTTTTTAAAGATTTTTATTTACTTATTTGACACAGAGAGAGATCACAAGTAGGCAGAGAGGCAGAGCCTGATGCGGGCCTCCATCCCAGGACCCTGAGATCATGACCTGAGCCAAAGGCAGAGGCTTTAGCTCACTGAGCCACCCAAGTGCCTTATTTTTAATGATGTATTATGTAGTGACTAACATGACATAATAAAAATAAAATAAGGTAAAATAAAATAAAATAAAATATTTGGCTTTATTTGTGGGCAAAATGCAATGCCAAAATGTACAGATTTATTTTTTACCTTGTTAAAAATAAGTTTATAATGTTCAAAAAAAAATCCCTTCTCTAAAGTAGTGAACCTTGGTTCAGAGTGATAATTTGCTTCTAGGAAAAGAAGTACTTGTTTGCAACTTCTTATCTATAAACTTCCATCTTTCAGTGGACAATTGCAACACCTCATGGATGAACCCAAAAGTAATTCTTCCTTATTTTCAAAGCATACTTAGTATAATTGGGTCTATACTTTTATAACTGTTAACAATAAAATTAACAGCTTCAGATGATTAAAAATTAGGAAGTTATACCCTAGAGATGCCACAATATTTTCTATCATCTAATAGGCTTTTTATTTCCTTAATATCTGACCATCTAAGAGGAAGGAAATGCTGTGTGTGAACAGATACCATGGTACCCCTGCCTCCTTCAGTGCCTTCTGAAAGTCTTCCACTTCCACCAGCAATGTCCCATACCTCCTTGTTGACCCAGCAAATTCCAGTTCATGTTTCAAAACCCACCTTGAATGTCCTGGCTCTGTTTAGCTTCTACTGAGTCTTTGCAATCACTGGAATCAATTACATCTTCATAGAAAGCCCAATGGCACAGGAAAACGAATTCCATCGGCCAGAGATTCCTATGGTTTTGCTTTTAATGTATCTCCAGTGATGTGTCTCTATAACTGTGCCTTGATCATCGGTTCAATAAAATTTGATGAATGAATTTATCTTTGCCAACTCCTTAACAATGGAAGTATTTTTTCATTATATTTTGGTTCCACATCTGACTCCTTTGGAAAGTTCTTTAAGGATACCTTTACAAATCTAGACCCTAGCATAAGGCTTGCCACATAGTGGGTGCTCAATATCTAATATCTAAAAGGCTGATATTTAATAATATGGCTTTAGAAGGCAAGCAAAGGGTCTTTTTCTGAAAGTTTCAACAGAGGTGGAAGATAAGGACTCATGGATTAATCTCTATAACAGGACCTGATGTTAAATTATAACATGTACAATATGCTCATCAAGTGGCACATAGAATGTATTCAATAAATCATCCATTTTGATCATTAAATCAATCAGCATGAATATTTAATGACCTTCTTTCTAAAACTGCACAGAGAAAATTGAGTCTATGGTCTCCCTTAGTTGCTATTTAGTATTTTATTGTTCTAATATTAAAGATGTCCTTCTTATATCTAATTTATTATTATTTTACATGTCATTAACTATTATAATTTCCACAAATATGTTACGGGATAAGATCCTTGTGCACAGAGATTATTACATTTGTTTGTATTCTCAGAACTTTTAGCATAGCACTGTGCTCTGAATAGGTTTTCAAAAACTAATTGCCACTTTATTTGCTAAATACATTTTTGTTTTAATTTAAAATAATTTATTTTAGGAATTAAAGAGATGTGGAATCTACTTTCATGAAGCTTTATAATCCAGTGTAAAGATCCTACTTGTATCACTTTCTCTGAAGGCTTGCAGTTCTTTAAATTGTGGTGACATAAATTGTACTCTGATAAGAGTTTTACGAAGACTACAGCAAAAATTTGTAAATGTGATGATTCTATCTCTCAATATTTTCCCAAACAACCCATTCTCAAAATTTCTTTCAGATATACAACCTAAATATTACATCCTGAAGTTTATGTTTATTTCTTAAAATGAAAATTTCAAGTGACAATGGACTGTTTAGCTTCTGTGTGTCTTTGAATCGTTATCTGTAAAATTGAAATGTTGGTAAAGGGTTTAATGCAAAGACTAAGTGACAGTATAGTAGAGTCTCAAACATAGTAGTGACCATTTCCTTGTTATCACATCTTCTACAAGTTTGAAAATTTTAATTTGTCAAGGTCATTTGGAACTTAAAAGTACTCTAAGACATTATTGTTTCTTGAAATTATTGAGAGATAAGTTATGTGAATAAAAATAGATAAGGTGCATGGATAATAAAAACAAGTCAGTAGAAATAATTTATAGGGTGCCTGAGTGGCTCAGTGGGTTAAAGCCTCTGCCTTCGTCTCAGGTCATGATCTCAGGGTCCTGGGATTGAGTTCCACATCGGGCTCTCTGCTCGGCAGGGAGCCTGCTTCCTCCTCTTTCTCTGCCTGCCTCTCTGCCTACTAGTGATCTCTCTCTCTGTCAAATAAATAAATAAAATCTGAAAAAAAAAGAAATAATTTCTGGAGTAGAGAAGAATGGGAGAGGCAATGGTTAATTGGTTAATGAATTAAATGTATGTGTCATCTGCATGAAAACTTCACAAAGCACAACAAAAGTCTGTGTAACTACTGTTGACCCTTGAACAACACAGAGGTTAGGGGTACTGAGCCCCTGCACAGTCAAAGAGCCATGAATGACTCCTGATTTCCCCCACATTTAACTAATTGCCTACTGCTGACCAGAAGCCTGCAGATAACATAAACAGTCTATTAACACATATTTTGTATGTTGTATATATTGCATACTGTATTCTTATAATAAAGTAAGCTAGAGAAAAGAAAATGTTACAAGAAAATTGTAAGAAAAAGTATATTTACAGTACTGTATTTATAAAAAAATAAATCCTTATAAGTGGACCTATGCAGTTCAAACCGTGATGTTCAAGAGTCAACTGTATATGCGTAAGAGTAAAAGAAATTTTCTTAAGTTCAATCACATTTGCTAATGTACTGACAAAATATATGCCTCCATTATACTCGTAAAATGGTTTACACTACTGTTTTAAAGATGTTTCTGATGATTCCACTATTAGACGTAAAGGTAAGAAAACAGGCCAAGAAATTCTCATTTATGTAGGCGGGTTGTGGGTGCTCTATATTTTAGTTATTAGTGTTATCACTCAATAATTTATACATAAATGATTGATTTTCAAGTGATTGAAATTATAGCTAACACTCACATCATTTAATAGTATGCCAAACACTGCTCCAAGTGCTTTACATTTATTAACAGCCCTGTGAGAAAGGTAAGCTATTATAATCTCAATTTTACAGAAAAGAAAACTAAAGCACAGAGAGATTAAGTAATTTGCCCAAGGACTCACTGCTAGTAAGGAGACAGGATTCAAATCCAAGAAGACTGACACTTGAATCACTGCTCTTAATCCCTACAATATGTTGCACAGAATCAAGCATAAAATACTTGGGTTAATAACACAACCAAGTGTAAACCTGTCCAGATCAGAAACTTCATCATCCTGAGGACCTTTGCTCCCTCATATCCACTTCAGTGACCAGTAATGCTCATTCAGTACTAGTATCGATCCACGTTTCCATGCCACCTGCATGATCACTACTTTAGTTCAAATTCTCATCATTTCAAGGACTGCTGCAAAAATGTCTCAGCCAATATTTTTCCTCCAATCTTTAATATACCTTTCAAACTGCCATCACAATGGCATAAACTGGTTGTATTTTTCCCCTGCTTAAAATGTTCACTATTGTCTGTAGCCAAATCATTCAGGATAGTAGCTACTAGACCAGTGTGCCTATTAAGCACTCAAAATGTGGTCAGTCCTAATTACACATGGGAATTCAGCAATTTAATATAAAAATATAACATATCTCAATAACTTTTGTTCTGTTGTATATTGAAATAATATATATTAAGTACATTGAGGAGAACCTGGGTGGTTCAGTCATTAAGTGTCTGCCTTTAGTCATGTCATGATCCCAGGGTCCTGGGGTGGAGCCCCCATGTTGGGCTCCCTGCTCAAGGGGAGGCTTGCTTCTCATTCTCCCATGTCCCCTGCTTCTGTTCCCTTTCTCACTCTCTCTCTCTCTCTGTCAAATAAATAAAATAAAATCTTTAAAAAATACATATATATTGATTTAAAAAGAACATATTAATGTATAGTATAAGAAAGTGGTCCAGTTTCATTCTTCTGCATGTTGCTGTCCAATTTTCCCAACACCATTTTTTTGTTTCCCTTAGATAGCCTTCCCTCCTTTGTCGAATATTAATTGACAACAGAGTTGAGGATCCATTTCTGGGTTCTCTTATTCTGTTCCATTGAGCTATGTGTCTGTTTTCGTGCCAGTACCATGCTTTCTTGATGATTACAGCTTTGTAGTAAAGCTTGAAGTCTAGAATTGTGATGCCACCAACTTTGGTTTTCTTTTTCAACATTCCTCTGGCTATTTGGGTCTTTTCTGGTTCCATATAAATTTTAGGATTGTTTGTTCCAGACTTGTGAAGACTGATGGTATTTTGATAGAGATTGCACTGAATATACAGATTATTTGAGTAGCATAGACATTTTACCAATATTTGTTCTTCCAATTCATGAGTATGGAATGTTTTTCCATTTCCTTCTTTCTTCCCCAATTTCTTTCCTAAGTGTTTTATAGTTTTCAGAGTACAGATACTTTACTTCTTTCGCCAGGTTTATTCCTAGGTATTTTATGGGTTTTGGTATAATTGTAAATGGGATCAATTCCTTAATTTCTCTTTCTTCCACCTCATTGTTAATGTATAGAAATGCAACTGACTTATGTGCATTGATTTTCATCCTGCAACTTGGCTGAATTCCTATATCAGTGCTAGCAATTTTTTTTGTGGAGTTTTTTGAGTTTTCTACATAGAGTATCATGTCATCTGCAAGAATGTAATTTTGACTTCTTTGCTGCTTCTGGTTCCTTTTATTTCTTTTTGTTGTCTGATTGCTGAGTCTAGGACTTCCAGGACTATACTAAACAACAGTGGTGAGAACACATAAAAATAAACTTAAATGAATGAAAGACATAAATGTGGGACAGGAATCGAACAAAATCCTAGGAGAGAACATAGGCAGCAACCTCCTTGACCTAGGCACAGCAACTTCTTGCTAGACACATCTCCAAAAGCAAGAGAAACAAAAGCAAAAATGAAATATTGGGGCTTCATCAGGATGAAAAGCTTTTGCATGGCAAAGAAACAGTCAATAAAATTAAAAGGCAACCTATGAAATGGGAGAAGATATTTGCAAGTGTCTTAACAGATAAAGAGTTAGTATCCAAAATCTATAAAGGACCTATCAAACTCAACACCCAAAGCACAAAAAAACCCAGTCAAGAAATGGGCAGAAGACATTAACAGACCTTTCTCCAAAGAAGATGTACAAATGGCCAGCAGACATAAAAAAAATGCTCAACATCACTCAGCATCGGTGAAATACATATCAAAACCACACTGAGCTACCATCTCACACCAGTCAGAATGGCTACAAGTAATAACTGAGGAAACAACCGATATTGGCGAAGATGTGGACAATGGGGAACCCTCTTACACTGTTGGTGGAAATGCAAACTGGTACAGCCACTATGGAAGACAGCATGGAGGTTCCTCAACAAGGTAAAAATAAAGCTACCTTATGACCCAGGAATTGCATTACTAGGTATTTATACAAAGGATACATCGTGATTTGAAGGGGCACATGCACACTAATATTTATAGCAGTAATGTCCACAATAGCCAAAAAACAGAAAGAGTTCAGATTTCTGTCAACAGATGAATGGATAAAGGTGTGATAAATAAATATACAGTGGAATACTACTCAGCCATCAAAAATGAAATCTTGCCATTTAAGCAATGTGGATGGCACTAGAAGGTATTATGCTAAGTGAAACAAGTCAGTTGGAGAAAGACAAATACCATGTGATTTCACTCATATGTGGAATTTAGGAAATAAAACAGAGGAACATAGGGAAGAAAAAATAAAGTAAGATGAAAATAGAGAAAGAAACAAACCATAAGTGACACTGAACTCTAGGAAACAGAGGGTTGCTGGAGGGGAGGTAGGTGAGGGGCAGGGATAACTGGATGATGGGCATTAAGGAGGGCACTTGATGTAATGAGCACTAGGTATTATATGAAAATGATGAATAACTAAATTCTACTCTTGAAACTAATAATACAGTATACATTAACTAAATTGACTTTAAATAAAGAAAAAAAATAGAACATTTTTTAAACATTTATTTATTTATTTGAGAGAGAGAGAGAATAAGAGTGCACAAGCAGGAGGTTCAGAGAGAGAAAGAATCTCACAGAGCCTCCATGCTGAGTGTGGAGCCCATCACAGGGGTCAGTCTTCTGATCCTGAGATCATGACCTGAGGCAAAACCAAAAGTTGGAAGCCCAATTGACTATGCCACCCAGGTACCCCAAAGAGAACATATTTTATATATTATTTATAAAATATAGTATATTATATTCTGTATATTGTCATTAAAATTATTTTACCAACATTTTTAACATGGTTACTAGAAAATTTAAAATTAGATGTATACTGATATTATGTTTCTATAGGACAGAACTGATCCATAGGATAAATGTAAGCTTCCCCTTCTCTAGGTACATACATGCAGACTTCTA
>PITA01022009.1:0-31389 GCA_004023965.1 Spilogale gracilis | reverse complement strand
TGCCCATCAACAGATGAATGGATAAAGAAGATGTGGTACATATATACAATGGAATACTATGCCTCCATCAGAAAGGATGAATATCCAACTTTTGTAGCAACATGGACTGGACTGGAAGAGATTATGCTGAGTGAAATAAGCCAAGAAGAGAAAGTCAAGTATCGCATGGTTTCACTTACTTGCGGTGCATGAGGGATAAACTGGAGGACAGTGGGAGAAGGAAAGTAAATGGGAACTAGGGTAATCTAGGGAGGGAAACAAAACAACAGAGACTTTGGACACAGAAACAAACTGAGGGACTTGGAGGGAGGGGGGTAGAGGGATGGGAGAGCCTGGTGGTGGGTCCTGGGGACACCTAAAGCATGGAGCACTGGGTGTGGGGAATGAGGAATGAATCTTGGAACACTGGAAAAAAAATTTTTAGTAACAATAAAAAAGAAAACTGCTATCCTTGTGGAGCTCACTTTGCTGTAATAAGTCAAAACTGCAGAGATAGAAAAAAGTCATAAACACTCATTCCCCCCACATTCTCTAGTCCCATATATTTATATATGGGCTGTTTTGTTTCAAATGTAAAAGCTCACTCAGTGTACCATCTATATGAGTTGGGGTTTTTCCCCCACTTAATGCAATATAAATATCCTTTCAGATCCACTTCATTCTTTTAACATATGAATAATATTCCTTATTGAAATTACACCATACTCTATATAAGTATCCCCCTAACAATAGACACATTAGTATACTGTTGGTGTGGTTTTCCCTTACTTTTCCTTTGTTTTAACTGAATTTATGTTTATATTTTGCTACTACAAGCCTATGATACATATCCTTGTCCATACATTTTGTGGACGGATGCTTTTGTTTCTGTAGAATTAGTCCCATAATTCAGAATGCTGGGACAAATGATAGATGTATTTTTAATTTTAATAGATATTTTCAGATTAGGTTCCAAAGGGATATGGCAAGCCATGTTCTCACGGAGAAGACATGAGGGTCTGTCTCCTCATACACTTGACAGTGCATAACGATATCTATTTCTTAATTTTTGCCAATAAGATGGTGGAAAATAGTTCCACCACTGATGCTTTAATTTTCATTTATCTAATAAGGCAGAGAAGATGTCTATATTCTTATTGGTAATCTGTATTTCTCTTCAACGGATTTCCACTTCCTAAGCTTAGCCCATTTTAGGGTTGGTGTTATCTTTCTTGTCATCTTACAGAAATTCTCTTTATAAGATAGATAGCAACCCTCTGAATATCACATGTACAACAAAAACATATTTTCTGATCTGTCTCCTGTCTTTTCACGTGTGTAGTATCTTTTGACATACACGGCTTCTAAATTTATGCATAATCATGAATATTCTTTATTTTCTAGTTTCTCTTGTTTTTCTCTCCTTTATGATAAAGTATTTTCCATCCCCCAAGGTATTTTCATATTCTTTTAAATATTCGTTTATTGCTTTCTTTTAGTTTTTAGGTTTTTAGACCATGTGGAATATACTTTATACATCAGATGAGGTAAGAAACTACTTTCTCCTGGGCACCTGGGTGGCTCAATGGGTTAAAGCCTCTGCCCTCACTCAGTTCATGATCTCAGGGTCCTGGGATTGAGATCCTCATCGGCTCTCTGCTCAGCAGGGAGCCTGCTTCCTCTGCTCTCTCTGCCTGCCTCTCTTCCTACTTGTGATCTCTCTCTCTGTGTCAAATAAATAAATAAATAAATAAATAAATAAATAAATAAATAATCTTTTTGAAAAACTACTTTCTCCTAGAAAGTTAATTATAGTAGAGTAATTCATTATGTGATTATTTCACCCACTGAATTCCAACTAGAGTTTGTCCATCTATTACTCTCTTTAGGTTTTGTGTGTCAGGCCTGGCCAGGTTACTCAAGGCAGGTGGTTTTCTCAACAGAAGACACTATAGCCTTCCTTTCTATGGGGAGTTGAAGCACTAGTAATCCGTGGTTTTAGCTCACTATATCATTTTACTCAAATTATCATGAGTGGTATTATGGGAGAAAGTGCAGCTGGAGAACAAGGAGGGCACCAAGTGATCAATTACTATGACAACAGTGGTGTGTTATAAAATAAAAATCATAGTCACCTGATTTCTTCTTACAGTGCTAGAATGTGTTCTTAGAAGAGTAAGAGAGGGAGAGAGAGAGGCTATGAATCTACAGTTGGAAACACACATGGAGAACCTGAGACCTTCATGTCAACTTTGAAGGATTCTCCCATTTCCTGTACTCACATGGAAAATGTGGCTGAGGACCACAGTGAGAGTTTCACAGAAGAGCTTTCAGAGTTGCAACACCAATTAAAAGTTCAGCCCCTCTAAGTTGCTTATGCTAGAGGAAGGGCACTGGTATAAAAAGAAGGGGGATCTTGGAATGGGATATTTGGGTGACATGGTGAAAACCAAGAATTGAATTTTCAAACTCCCCTGAATTTCTTTGCCAAGAAGGAGCAGATTAAAACTCATCATTCTGGTCTTAGCTCATGGTTTACTTAAGGATTTTTGCCCCTGGAGAATTCTTTGACTTCTTGCAAGCTCAATAATACAGTTTTTCTAAAAATATGTTCTATGCAAGTTCTATTTGTTTTGTAGTGAACAGAATTTTCAGAACACCTAGTCCAGGATATGCGCCCCTATTCTTCCTTGAGCTCACTCTAGTCCCCCACGAGTACCCTGCAAACACTCTTATCAAGATGAGCAATCACCTTGTGATTGATTAATCCTCACTTTGTCTTTCTTGACCCATTAGCAGTGCATGACATAATCACAACCTCTTTGAAACACTGTGTTCTCGAGGCTTTCAGAACCCTATTCTTGGTTCTCCTGCTCCCTTACTTGTCACTGTTGCCCTTTCTCCTTTGTTGGTTTCCTCCATCTTCCTGAACTCATTCTCTTCTTTCTCTGCCTCCATGTTCAAGGTAATCTCATCCAATCTCTTGGCTTTAAATATTATCGTACCCAGAAATAAAGAAATATCCCTTGAACTCCAGCCTTATACATCAAATTTTAAATCTCCACCTGTTTAAATACCCTGTTTAAAATATCCACCAAGATGTCTAATGGGCCCCTCAAAATGGCCAAGACAGTGCTCATGATTTCCAATGCTGCCTTCACTAACTGGATTTCCTCAAAAGTCTTTCCCAACTCAGTCCATAGCAACTGCTATTCTTGGAGCTGCTCAAGCAAAAAACCTGGCATCATCGTCCACTCCCCCCACCACCACCCTCTCAATCTCTTTCTGTCTCTCACCAACAAACAATCTTTTGGGCAAATTCTTTTAGATTTATCTTCAAAATAAGTGTAGAAACCAACCATTGTGCATAACCACCTAGTATGTGTCAACATTCTCTCCCCCTGGATGCCTGCACTAGCCTCCTAACTGTGTAGTAGATGATGCTAATTGCCACCCTATATCCATCCTCCCTTTCTTCTTCAGTGACAAAAGCCTAGACAATATGTTCAACAGATAAACTACATTTCCCAGCCTCCCTTCTAGCTGGGTGCTGCCATATGGCTCAGTTCTGGCTGGTGTAATAAAATCAGACCTGCTATGTGCTGCATGAAGCCTTATGAGAAGAGATCTAGAGTTAGCCCTTCCTCTCCCTTTCTCCCAGGCTGCCTCCTAGTGCCCAGGGCCTTGGCTTCGGCATTCATGGTAAGGCAGGAAGCACCCAGGAGGCTGGAAGCCAAGTAGAAGAGTGAAGCAAAAGTAGGGAAGGATCAGTCCTTGATGACCACGTGGAGCTACCTTGCCAGCTCTAAGCAGTGTACCTCTCTATTTCTCTACTCTGAAAACATGAACCTACCTTGGGTTTTCTATTACATGCAGTAAGCCTAGCTGATAAAGCAGCTTCTGCTTCCCCAGTCTATTCTCCACGCAGCCAAAAGGATCCTTTTGAAAATGTAAGTTAGACAATACCACTTCTCCACTTAAATTTTTCCTTTCTTTGTGGCTTTCCTAGTCACTCATAATAAACATAGAAGTCTTTGCAAGGGTCTTCCAGACCCAGATGATCTGTGCCCCCACATTCAGAATCCATTTCCCACTAGTACCCCTCTCGCTCCTTCCACTTCTGCCACATGGCATTCTTGCAGGTCCCTGAGGCACCAGGATGGTCCGGCCTCAGGGTCTCTGCCCGCCATGCTCTTCTCACAGATATCTGCCACCCTCATTTCCTGCAGCTCAAATATCCCTTGTCAGAAGAGATCTTCTCTGACCACCCCACCCCCACCGTGGGGTTCTCTACACCCTATCTCCATCCTAAGAACGGTCACCTCCTGGAATCTTATGTGTATTCATTTATGTTCTGTGCCCTCCTCCCCCTCAAGGAAGCTATAAGCTCATGACTACAAGGACCTTTTTCTGTTTTGATCACTAGTCTTTCTCAGTTGGGACCCAAATTGGAAAATAAATAACTCTGATCATTTAACACAGAGGGAATTTAAAGTCTGGAACAATTACACAGGTACGAAGGAGGTTGAGAAGCCATGCCCCAAACCACAAAAGGGAAAGAAAGCACACAAGAGAGGATGGTGAGGAGCTTAGAGCTAAGGCCACACCCCCGGAGTCCTGGGAAGAAGCCAGCCACCCTCACATTACTACAAGGATCATCAGCAGAGCTGTTTAGCCTCTTCCCAGTGAGGGTCTCCTTGCAGTCTGGAGGAGGCCTGCTGAAGGTGGCACACTCACAGTCTCAGCTCTAGGTCACACAGACACAACACACCTCGCACGGACAGGGGTTCATTTCTTAGCACTCAGCCAGCACTTAACAACTGGATGAGAAATGAACTTCATTTCAATCTCCACCCCAGCCAGGGCAAATGACTTCTGGCCTTCCTCACTCACCCAGCCCACACTTCTTTGTCATCTGAGTAGGGGGACATCTCCCCGACCACTTGGATCATTCTCTCCTGGGGACAGAGAAACAGGACCACACCCCATCCCAACCCCAACTTCTCACCTCCAGCCAGGTAAAGTCCCTTGCCTTTTGTAGCTTGTCTGCCCATCCCCAATTTCATCCTCATTCCCCTAGATCTTGGGAAGACTTTCTGAACCACGGCACCAAGGTGAACCAGTCTTCTCTCCATGAACTCAAACATGAAGGGGAGGGAGTTTTTCAGGACAGTCTTTGTACTGTCTCTTTTCCCTCTCTTTCAGAGTCTCTCACTCTAGATGGATCTCTCTTAACTTTCTGTCTCCCACATCTCTCCCTCGCCCTCTTGGTCCCCTCCTGTCTTTCTTTGCACATATCTCCATCTCTTTGTATGTCTCCGTCCCCCCCACCCACCCATGCCAGGCCCTGCTCTTCTCTCTCTCTTGACTCATTCAAAGGTACCTGATCTGAGCATGTACCCTCAGTTCCCAGGGACCCAGACAGGGCTCAGACCCCTTTGCCAAAAGGGTCTTCCTTCAGTGGCCTTTCTCCCTCTCCCTCTCACCTGGCCCCAAATCTACTGAGCCACCTCGTACTGCCTGAGAGCATTTACTTTGCTCCTTGGCAGGTGTTTCCCAGGGTTCCATGCCAGCTCCAGTTTGCTATTTACTTTGGCATGTTTCTTGCCCTACAGTACACTCTCCAAAGGTCATGGTGAAAGCAGACTGGGGAAGGGGAGTGAGCAATGGCGGAGACATGGACCCTGTAAGAGAAAATTTTTTCCAGGTTACCTGGGGCTCCTACCTCCCCTCAAGAAGCAACTCACACAGCTCCAAGCTCTAAGCTTGAAATGTCGTTTGTAACACTTGGCAAGGCTGCGGCATGCTGGAAAGCCACATGAATCGGCCACCTTCAGTTTCAGCTGACCCTCTTTGGCCCTCTCTGAAGGCTCCCCCTGGGCTCTGGAGCTGTTGCATTCCTCCATCCAGCTCCCATCACCTGCCATGAGCCTTGAGGCACTTCTTCCCCTAATACTGGCCCAGAAAACTTAAAATCAAATTAAATTAAACATATAAATTATGGATGAATTCACAGACAAAGCAGATACTCAATATCCCCCTCCCTCACACAAAGACCCCATACCACACACACACCTTTGCTGGACTGCCTCATAACCAGGGTCCTGGCCTTCCCGTGGGGAGCTCACAGCACAGCTCTCCTGGCCTGTGCTGGCTCCTGCTCCTTGGCCTCTGTTCCCAAGCTGCCATGAAAGCAGGCAGAAGTCTCCCTGATCCCACTCCACTCCTTGCCCAGGAAGTCTCTTCCACGCTTCTGCCTAGCAGTTTGTAAATGACAGGGCCCACGACCCTCTGACTATCAAAAGTCCCTTGCCTCCCCACAGAAGATCATCTGTGAAGCTCTTGTCCCAGTGAAGCAAAGGACAAGAGGACAGGGAGCTCACAGGGAGCCTAGGAGAGAGGGAGCACCAGACCCAGGGGCTCAGCATCAGAAGCTTGTTATGAATTATACTGTCTACCACCGGCAGGGAACCACCTCACCCTGCAGGGAGACCTTCGTTGTTCTCCCCAGCACACACACACACACACACACACACACACACTACCCCTTATAATTTCACCTTGAATATAGACCCCAGAGAGTAAGAAAACGCTATGACAAAAATAATTGACTGTAGATCTCTGTCTTACAGAAGAGTGACAGCTTTCACCCAGGAGCAGGTGGTTGTTTCGTTTGTTTTGTTCTGTTTTGTTTGTTGCTTAAAAATATATCCTAAGGATCTCTGAACACCTTTTGTTGGAATGGTGAGGTTTGCGTGGACAATAAGAAAGAAGGACAAGGAAATGAACCAGTGTGTAGAAGAGTCCCTACAAGTGGTAAGCACTCAATAAATATTTGTTTTGTGAATAAATTAGGAAAAACGTGAAAAAACTAGGGGAGGGGGCCTGCGGAGGCAACAATAGCCAGGGGATGGAGGAAGTCCAGGAAGAGAAGCATCATGGCAGGATGAGAGGCCCAAAGAGGGGGCTGGATGGTGAGAGAGTTTGTGTCAGCCCCAGTGAATGAACGTACACTGTGGTGATCAATGGTTAATATAAAACTGTCATCCTGGGCAGTCAACCCAACTTCAGCAAGAGCCTCACAACAGCTTCATGTTGCTGGTGCTCAGAGGAATTCAGACAAAGGGGACCAAGTCTTATGTTTGGGGAGATTCAAACCTAATAGAATAGCTTCTGGGAACAAGACAGATTGGTAGTTCTGCCAGAAAAGGAAATCATAGGGAGAACTGATCATGAAGATAGAAGCCCCTGGGGATTACTGATACTTGGTGAATGAACTGGACTCTGCCCATACAGTATTTTTCATGGATAAAAAGGAGATATTAAAGAAGGTTGGGGAACTAGGAGACTCCCAGCCTTGAGAAAGATGTGTTGGTCAACATATAACCATAGTGTATACCTATAGAGCAAAATTACATACTGACAGCAAAAGGTAGACTCAGAATAAAAAATAATCCCCCCACACCAGCTGCATGGTGCACAAGACATGGCATATTTGCTTCCCTCCTCCCTGCCAGCTTACCTGTTAGGGATGGAACGACATCTACCTAAGCCCCTTCCCCTCTAAGTGTCTCTGATCCATTAAGGAAGTTAAATCCCTCCACATATACAGCTGGCTCTTCTTGGTTGCCAACTCAGAACAGGAAGAGAGGGAGAAAATGGAATTCTACCCAAGAGAGAACCAAAGGGAACCCAGGATGGTGGCCATTTGGGGCGTTTCAGGGTGCAATAACCTCCTAAGCTTCCTGGAATCTCAACAGGGAACAGAAACCTTAGTGTCCTTCATACTCCACTGGTCAGCTTCTTTTTCCCCAAGGCCTGCTCACACATGAACTTACAGGAACATAAAAATCCTATTTGTCCAAGCCATTTTCATGATTGAATTGGCAATTCATGTATCTTGGCTTGCCACTCTGGTGCCTCCAGGGATTAAAGGATGGGTCAGGCCAATAGGGACTTGGCGAGGCCCCAATCCAGATCTCATCAGTACATTAGAACCAGCTCTAATTGCCAAAAGTAGGTAAAGGCCCGGAGTTAAACAAGGAGCCTCTTTCCTCCTGTTTAGGATCCATCTTATCACAGCTTCCCATAAAAGCCATCCCAGTCTTCAAACAACTCTCTTCACTTCACATTTATGTCATCCTCATTGACAGAGGTCCCCTAAATCAATTCCACTAAGCTGATTTGTCCTGGTTTTGCCTCTCCCCTTCCACATCCAAGACTCCCAATAAGCAGTCTCTAGCTTGGCATCCTTGACTTCTGCCTCCCCTCCTTTCTAATTCCACCTCATAGGCTTCTTCCTTTAGGAAAATCCCCAAAATGTATTGCCTCCCCTACACTTTCCCAGGATTGAATGATGCCTCAGCTTTCCATTGCTTTGGGACAGAAGAACTTGGTTCAGTATGTCAATGGTCTTGCTAAAGTCAAGTCCAAGTATGTGATGACAAGATGAGAATAACTTTGTCACAAATAAATCAGAACTTCTACCTCCAAGTGGTCATTATGTTCTTCAGACTGGTCATTCTGAGGGACAAAGCACTTGTCCCAAAAGAGGACCCATTATCACTTATATATGGAATCTAAAAAAGTCAAACTCAGAGGAACAGAGAGTAGAGTGGTGGTGACCAGGGGCTGGGGGATGCAGGAAATGGGGTGAGACTGGGCAAAGGGCATGAACTTTCAGTTCTAAGATTAACAGGCTTAGGGATCTAATGTGTATCATGGTAATGATAGCTAATAATACTATATCATATACTTGACTGTGGCTAACAAAGTAGATCTCAAATGCTCTCACCACAAAATAAGAAATAGGAACTATGTGTAGGGATGGAAATGGTAGCTAAGTGCAGGGGTGGTGATCATTTTGCAATATACAAATGTAACAGACCAACACTGCAGTATACCTGAAACTTACATGGCGGGATGTGGGAATTATGTTGCCATAAAGCTGTAAAAAAAAAAAAGAAGAAGAAGAAGAAGAAGAAGAAGAAGAAGAAGAAGAAGAAGAAGAAGAAGAAAAGAGAAAAGAAAAAGAGTGTCTCTTGCTCCAAAAATATTTGTAGAGACTTCTCTTCACAAAGGAACTTTAGAACCTCTTTAGCAAGCAGCGCAAATTAGAAAGCCTCCTATCAGGGTGTCCAGGGCCCATTTTTAACTTCAGCCTTTCTCCTCATATTCCTCACTTGTTGGAACTGAATGTCCTTTGATCGCTTCCCAATATCCACTGAGCCTTCATAGGTCTGTGATGTGTCACATGAGAATATGCAAAGCCTGGGACATTTATTCTAAGGTGTTTTCTTGGGAAGGCAAACGTCTTTGCCTTCTGCTCATACCTGGTGCCCTCACCCAGGGTGAGCGGTCAGCTTGCATCTGCTCAGGGCAACAACCCGTTACTACAGTGCCAGCAGGTGCCCGATAGACTAGTGACGTCAAAGTGATGAGTATGAGACGGCTTCTGTAAAGACTTATGTCTTGGATATGTAGGTCCCTCCTCCATCAGACTAGCAGCTCCCACAGGGCTTAGGTCATTCCTTCCCACTGAATTATTTTCCATCCCCTGCTCCCCCCAGGACAGGGCTTTGCACATAGATGTGAGAACTAGAGAGAGAACATGGCCAACATGAGGGCAGGTAGACATAGAATCACTAGGACCTTCCACGGGAGGTCCATGAAGACAGCCTCTTGAGCTACCTAGGTACAAAGGGGTATGTTTTTTAATCATCTCAGGAGGAAAAAGAAGAACCCTTTCTGGAGTAGCCTGTACCTCTCCAGTCCTATACCTTCCCACTCTGACCCTATTTAGGACTGACATTAAAGTTGGAGCACTTATCTTAAATTAATGAAAAATGTCTTTACCACTCAAATCCCTGCCTTCCACCTATAGGTATATCCCCTCCCATCTCTGGGCTTTGAACCAGAAGACAGGCAAGGAGGGCTGGAGGGAGGAAGGAATTTCCTGCTTCAGGTTTTGGAGCCCAGAACCCTGAGGACTAATTTACATCTGAAAAAAAGACTGGCACAAATACAGGACCCTGTTGGTTTTCAAGGTTCTTTCAAAGAGAAGAGGAGGATCCATACCTCTGTTCTCTACAACCCCAAGCACACAGATGCACACTCACAGGTGCATACACACAGTCCACTTGAACCCCTGTCTTCTACCTCAGTCTCCCCATCTCATGCCTGTCAAGGCCACACCACCCTCTTTCTCACTCTCTCCCTCCACCTCACTCCCTGGGTCTGGTCACCTGCCAAGTCCTGTCCTCACAGACACTGCAGGGTTTATCCAACACATGTCCTGTCCTCCACTCCCACTGTCCCCAAACTACAACCCTTCTTTTCCAGAGGCTTCATATTACAAGTTCAATTAATCTTATAATCTTTTGTGTTAAGTTCAGTATCAGTCTGTAGTTCAATACCAGACTGTAAACCCCTTGTAGGGAGGAATCTTGTCAAATTAATTTCTCTGATCCCAGTGCCCAGCAGCTGGAGGGAAGCCCAGTGGGAATAGCATAAGATGGCATTGAACAGAAAAGGTAGGCTGGGGCCTCATTTGTTCAACAAACACAAGGCATCTCAGAACCAGACGCATGCCCATCCCTCGGTTCTTCCTGTGTCCACAGGCTTAGCCTGTGCAGACAGTAAAAAAGTGAGATGTTTACACAAAGCTTGAAAATAAATTTTCAAGAATGGACCCTCAATAATCAACTGACCAGAAAGTCATGGTATATGCCCAGTATGTCATTATAGGAAAGTAAGTTTGACAAAGCCAAAGTGGAGGCAATGGTAATCAGAAAATAAAACTGATATAACTGTTAGCAAAAATCAAATTTACCCACAAAAGACCAAGATTTGCTATGTGTTGACTCTCAAGGACTGAATTGAGGATCTTCTGAGGCCTCCAGTAAAAATTCAACTCCACTGCGTTCTAGTCCCCTGTCTCCCCCGCCCTCCACCCAGTCCAAGGTAAGGGTCAAAGGCGTCAGAGGAGCAAAGCAGCAACTTCAGAGGCTGTTGGCAGAGAAGACTAGTCATGTGGGTCGTGGGAGTCAGGGTACAGTGGCCCCCATAGCACAACCTCTATCTACACCTCAACTCCAATGAGTTAAAAGTCACTTTCTCCCTTTGGGGTCTCTATTTGTGGTTCCACTTCTAGGCAAGATCTGCACAAGCAGGCAGAATGAAAAAGAAGTTCAGAAAGTCTGGTGGGTGGAGGATACACAACTTTGCAAAAACAGGGATGTCCTTCGGCTCTAAGAGGACTTCATGGAGGAAAGCCCTTCAACAGGACACATGCGAGGGGAGGAATCTTCGAAACAGGTACCTCCGCAACACACACATTCAATTCCTTCCCTTTATATTTAATAACAGTGAACCTGGGATTTATTACAAAATAAAGGGGGGAATACTCAGAACATATGCTCCCATTTCTCAAGCTTCTGCTTCTGTAATAATTTCCTAATTAACTCCTGGGGTCAGGAGTGAGGCAACTAGAGGAATGGGTCAGTAGTAAGCAGTTATGCTTACTTATAAAGGCCCTGCCCTCTGGCAGTTCCAGTGTTGGTGTCAGAGGACCAGTACCCTCTTAGGAAAGACTTGTACAAACTGCAAAGTCCACAATGATTGCCTCAGTGCTCAACTGTAATGCCCTGCTGCTGGAGACCATCTGGGTGCTAGAGTCCGAGGTCCTCCCTCTGCCCACCACCCATCTGTACACTATACTCTCTCTCTCTCTCTCTCTCTCTCTCTCTCTCTCTCTCTCTCACCAGTGCACTCCCAGACTCAAACCCTCAGACACACAGTGCTTATCAGTGCTTATTCATTCCCTCAATCCCTTTATCTAAACAACTGCCGGGTCCATACTGCCTTTAAATATTTATCCAGAAATCCCTTTTCCACCAACTTACCCTGAAGCACATCACAACTTCATTTTATCTCTTCTAGGATATCTCCCAAGGCAAATTAAATATTCTCTATCTCAAATTTAATCCCAAACTCAATTGTGAATCCCTTGATGATGGAAGTCTGCCATAGTCACCTCTCTATTACTAGTGCCTGACAAAAAGCTTAAAGAAGCAAGAGCCCACACCTGCCTGTGCTGTCCCATCTCCCACTTTCCCACCCCTCACTCTACCCCTCACTGACAGGAATCTCTCCTGAACACTCTTGATCAGAGAACCAGCTGGCCCCAGACCCTCCAATTCCTGATGGCTTTATTTCCATTTATTTCACAATGAGCCCACTGACTCATATCTGACCTTTCAACCTCTACAAGCAGCAGCCATTCAGATGGGGTGGGGCTGCTCTCCACCAACCAGAAACTCCTTAACCTCCCTCCAACACTTCTCACAGGGCCTGTCCTAGGCAAACTCGATGGGCCCATACTCCACAGGTACAACAGAAGCCCACGGGCAAAATCCCTGACCCACACTTGAAAGAATGGGGAAGAGTCAGAGAACTCCAGGAAAAGCTTTCAATAGAGATTCTTCCTCTGAGCCTGAAAGAATGAGTAGATTTAGACAAGCTTGAAAGAAGGCAAGGACTCTCAGGTTTAGGGAACAACAGAGGAAAAGCCATAAGTTAATGGAAAACTTCCCCCCCATAAAAAGAAAAAAATCCGTGTCAAAAGTGTAATGTCACACAAGGGATTGAGGGAAAAAAAAAAAACTAACAATGGGTGGCAGGGCCAGATCATGAAAGGCCATGTTTGTCCTGCTAAATATCAGAGGTTTATTCTGAAGGGGAGTTGAGAGAGTTGGAAGATTTTAAGCAGGAAATGACAAGATCATATTTAAATTTTAAAAAACCATTCTGGCAGCAACTGGAGGGTGGATCAGACCATGGGCAGGTAAACTCACTGGCGTGAGAGACAGTCAGGGCTTGGCACTGAACATAAAGGGGAAGAATCTAGAGGACTCGGTAGGTCACGCAGCTAATTAGATGTGGGGATGAGTCAGAATGCTAAGAGAACTAGGGCAATCCCAAGGTTTCTCACGTGGTCATCTAAGAATGTGTTCATGCCATTAGGTGGGATGAAAGACACCAAAGGAAGATCAGCTGTGGGGGGTAAGGATAAAAAAGATGAAATTGAGTTTGAGACACCTGTGAAACCTTCCATGGAAGTCTGCCAGCAAGTTGTGCAGACAAGTCTAGAAGTCGAAGAGCTACTTGGGATAGAGAGAAGAAGAAGGGTTTGATCAGTAGAAAAGATGGTTGAAGTCATGCAAAGTCCCTAAGCACAGAAGGTAGCTCAGGGTTCACAGAAGGTTTGGGGAGGGAAGGCAAGGAGGGAGTGGGGGGCATATTCACTGGAGAAATGGGGCTGGGCTGATGGGCAGTGATAAGCGCCCAAGTGTGAGTTTGTATCAATACATTTAAACCAAGACGAGCCAGTTTATGATTTTCTCCAACAATGTTCAGGTGAAGGATAGGCGCCAAGTAGGCAGGCTTGGGATACTTAGTCATTATTGTGCGTAAGGACTCTATGCCAGACTTCTTTTCATTTCAGCTAAAGTATAGGGGCGCCTGGGTGGGGGCTCAGTCATTAAGCATCTGCCTTCAGCTCTGGTCATGGTCCTGGAGTCCCGGGATCAAGCCCCACACGGGGCTCCCTGCTTGGCAGGAAGCCTGCTTCTCCCTCTCTCACTCCCCCTGCTTATGCTCCCTCTCTAGCTGTGTTTCTCTCTGTCAAAAAAAAAAAGGTGTGAATAATTTTATGCAAACTGAATTATTATGTAAATTTTTATTTAAATACCCAGAATAAATAACCCCAGATTATCTGATATGGTCTGTGTCCTTGAACAATCTTTTGTCTCCTTCCCAGATTATGGAAGATTCATTTTCTAGGAGGTTTTGGTCTTGCTCTGGGTGGAGAGGGGGGCAGGGGGGGCAGTGACAGGTGAGGGGGACAGGTGGCAGGGAGTGTCCTTACCTGGCACTTTAATATGAATCAAATGTTTTCAATATTTGAATCCCCTGAAAGAAGGCTAATATGTAATGAAAAACTGGTAGAGAAAAACATGTTGTACAGGTGACCCAAATCATAAGAGAGTATGATTGTTGAAACTACTGCTTACCATTTTGCAAAATGTAGCCACGGAGCTATATTCCTGAATTCCCCATTCCTTTTGATTCCTCTAAGACATGGTTTCTGGCAGTAAAGATTTCCTAAAATCCTGCTTTGACTTTTTCCTCTCCACAGGGGTCAGACCTGACAAATAAGGGTCACCTTTGTCACTGGAAGTTTCACAGATATTCTCCTCTTTGCCTAAACAATAAGTAAGATAGGAAGGGTGACCAAGCCAACTCCCAGTGCTCTATTTTCAAGAGACCCCAGTGCCCTATCTTTGACAATCATTTCAAGGTATTAAATATTCTGCTTTATTGATTCTTATGACCTAATATTTTCCCAGAGGTCTTCAGAAATTGACAGGTAATGTAATTAAACATCACTCACCCAGGGAGTTCAAGGTAGACTATTTCTGGAAGATCATTTATTCCTAATTGTTCCAGAGAACAACAGAGAAAATTACAGAATGGCAATTACTTAATAGTTTCAGCAAGTTATAATACAATTGTTGGATTTAGTAGACTATAATAGACACATCATGCCTCAAACCATGCACTAAAAAATAATGTAAGCAGAATAATTATTCAGGGTGTGTACTCACAGACTTCAATCAATGTCTCAGTCATCTCTGACACCGTGTCAACTGATTTTATTCTCAAGAATATTCAGGTGCCTGGGTGACTCAGTGGATTAAAGCCTCTGCCTTCGGCTCAGGTCATGATCTCAGGGTCCTGAGATGGAGGCCCGATTTAAAAAAAAAAAAGAATATTCTTTCGACATGATTTTATTATTTTTACTTCTGCCAACCTTTGACAAATTTGCATTTTATGGTAATGAATTTGAAATTGTTGGCACCTTTAAGTAGCTCTCTTTTTAAAAGATTTTATTTATTTATTTGACAGAGAGAGAGATCACAAGTAGGCAGAGAGAGAGGAAGAAGCAGGCTCCCTACTGAGCAGAGAGCCCCACGTGGGCCTCGATCCCAGGACCCTGAGATCATGACCTGAGCTGAAGGCAAAGGCTTAACCCACTGAACCACCCAGGCACCTGACACCTGTAATTAACTCTTTTCTACAGATCGTAATATTTTCAGTGAGAAAAACACCCCCTCCTCAATCGCTGAAGTAACTGGTAAACTCAGAAAATTCTGCCAAATAAAATACTTTATTCTACTGTTTTCTTATTGAACTGTGTAAATATCTCAGCTCAGAAATTTCTGCAGATACTGTCTTCTACCCTGTTGAGAGTAGCATTACTTGACAAATATTTTTAGAAGGCAAAAAGAATTGACAAGTAATCTTTCCTTACCATTCTTTGAATGTTTCACCAGATGGAGATGATGCAGCATCATAGGGTGCCTTAATTGCATCAAATTCCAGATTAAAATGTCAATTTGTTTGTTTAAATATAGAAGCTCTATCAAAACATTCTTCCCACAATGTTGAGCTATTCTGAAATCTCAAAATTAAACCGTGTAAAATGTTTGAGTGCTGATCATTTGATTTCTTTGGTTTTCACTTGCTTCTGTGAAAATAAATTTCAGTGTCCTTCTGTGTAGGCTTTCTTTTCAAACACTGCAATTTATGGAAAGCTTCCAGTGCTGAAGTTTTTGGCATTTATTTAATGAATATTTTGATTAAAGACTTCCAGTGAATTTTAAACAAAATGTACCCAGAATTCACAGACTAATGTCCATGAATATAAACTAATAATAATTACTCTGCTTGTTTTGTAAATTAGGTTGATGGCATCAGCTTCTTCATAAATTATAACCTTATGATTTATGATTTATGTTTGTTATGCATGTTTATTATATATATGTATCCTTATACATAAATTAATTGTATGCAAGCTTGTTGTTTTATATATATATTTATAAATTTATGTATATTTGTAAATTTGACAATATAGCCCTGTTTCGGTTGGTAGAATATTGCCACTTATTCAGTCACTTATTTGACCCCAAATATAAATTACATGTGCACCATGGGCACATTCCTATTTTTTTAATTTTATATTATTTTTAAAGATTTTATTTATTTATTTGACAGAGAGAAACACAGCTAGAGAGGGAACACAAGCAGGGGGAGTGAGAGAGGGAGCCCGATGCAGAGCTTGATCCCAGAACTCCGGGATCATGACTGAGCCACCCAGGCTCCCAATTTTATAACATTTTTACCATGACATTATGATCCTCCAAAACTTAAATTCATATTATTACTATAAAAACAAATAATTTTTTTAAAGATTTTATTTATTCATTTGAGAGAGAGAGAGCATGTGGATGTGCATAAGCAAGGGGAGGAGCAGAGGGAAAAGGAGAGGCAGACTCCCCACTGAGCAGGGAGCCAGTCTGGGGCTCAATGCCAGGCTCCATGCAGGGACTCTGGGATCATGACTTGAGCTGAAGGCAGACCTACTGAGCCATCCAGGCTCCCCCAAATAATTTTTATCTTCAAATTTAAACTTTTAACTAAATCTACAGTAGCATTCCCAGTAATGTCAAGTAGACTTCCAAAAATCTTTATTTTGATTCAGTGAATTGAATGGGAAAAATACCAAACCATTATTGGAATTAGTTGATTTTCTACTTAAAATATCTGAGGACATTCATATAAAATGGGCATCTTTTAAATGTTTGCCAAGTTCTTTTGTTAATGGAACCAATGATTTAACAGCCAAAAGTTTGTTTTTCACACACACTCAAGAAAACTTGGAATTTAAAATTAACAAAATTAGTTTAGAACGCCTATTTGATCTAAGTGAAAAGCCATGCTCCCATGGAGTAATACAAAAATATACTGTCTGCAGCTGTAGATGTTAAAGCTTTGCCTTCGAGCACGGTCTTCTTAAATCATGACAAACTTGCCACGGATAGTAATGCTTCTTCAGCAAGCTTGTGTCTTCTGGCTTTCCATGGTCAATGACTTGGTGTTCTTGGTTTGTTTGGGTTGTTGTAACAAAAGTACCATAAGCTGAGGAGCTTATAAACAACAGAAATTTATTTCAGAGTTTTGCAAGCTGGGAAGTGCAAGATCAAATGGAACTCTGGTGAGGTCTTCTCACTGTATCCTCACCTGGTAGAAGTGGTGCAGGAGCTCTCTTTGTAAGTCCCTTTACAAGAGCACTAATGCCATTCATGGGGTCTCCACCCTCATGACTTCAGCTCCTCCTAGAGGCCCCACCTCCTAATACCATCACACTGGGTGTGAGGATTTCAACTTAAGAATTTGGGGGGGATGCCTGGGTGACTCAGTTGGTTAAGCCACTGCCTTTGGCTCAGGTCATGATCCCGGAGACCTGCGATCGAGTCCTGCATCGGGCTCCCTGCTCGGCAGGAAGCCTGCTTCTCCCTCTCTCATTCCCCCTGCTTGTGTTCCCTCTCTGGCTGTCTTTCTTTCTGTCAAATAAGTAAAACATTAAAAAAAAAAAAAAAGAATTTTAGGGGGATACAACATTCAAACCATAGCCCTATGGTTTTTGTAATGGATAGTAAATGTCCAACATTTTGTACAAGTGTCATGTTCATCAACAACTTTCTCTAGGAAGTGAGTATCTGCTACTTAAATTTTGTTTCAGTTCATTGCTGCCAAAAGTGTTCAAAAAAAATTTTTTTAAGATTTTATTTATTTGACAGAGAGAAACACAGCCAGAGAGGGAACACAAGCAGGGGGAGTGAGAGAGAGAGAAGCAGGATTCCCGCTGAGCGGGGCACCCGATGTGGGGCTCAATCCTGGGTCTCCAGGATCATGACCTGAGCCGAAGGCAGTTGCCTAACCAACGGAGCCACCCAGACACCACCCAAAATTCTTAAAACCATACCAAACAATAAAATAAGTAAATGAGATCTGAACTGTAAAATAATTGACCAAAATCACTGTCACAAGGGAAGTCGGGCTATTTACTCCTTGTCTCTTACAGACCTGATCAGCTTCTGGTCCCATAGATATCTCCCATAACTGCCCAAGTTTCCTATTGCCTCTGTCAGCCCATACCCTGAATTTTGTTGCACTTCCCAGGCCACTTCATGGGGTGACACCCCAATTGGCCGGCAGGGGACACCATGTCAGATACATCCAAGACCTTAAGGAAAGCACTGTCCCTAACTGTCCCCAGTAGGCACACTATTTTGTATCAGAGTGTCCTGCATGCTGTCTTTCAAAGGGAGGTTTTAGTCAAACCTCATCTGTAAAAGATAAGTAAGAAAGGTTATCATGAGCTGTCTTTCAGATTTAACCATGTGTTAAAGTGAGAGTGTGGGTTTCTCACACTACCCAGTAAGAACATGACTGAAATGCAAAGTGAAGTCTACTGAACTACTTCAGTTTATTTGAATACAGGCATTAATAATAATATTAATTTTTATTAACATATGAAAAACCCAGGTCACATGCTAACCCAGACCAGACTCTGGAAAAAAATAGGTCTAGGCTGAGACTGTACCAGACAAAGCAGGGCATATGGTCACCCTACTCAATACCCATGTTAAGCTTTTATACTCTTTGCTTCCACCACAGCAAATATAACATCCCAAAGTAATATTCAAGTCCTTTGACTTAAAAAAAAAAAAAAAAAGCTATTCAGACAAGGGGTACTTGTCAAGAATACCTAAACTGAGTAAGATATCCAAGCAGAATTGCATTAATAGAGCTCAAATATTATTTCTCAGTTTTGATTAAACTTCTCCATTGAAATATATCATCGTATTCATCTCTAGGATAAAGTCAAGATTACTCTTCACTCCTTTTCAGGGAGAGAAAATGTTTGGAGGAGGAGGCCAGATCAGGTTGCAGACCCTCATTGACCATGACTTCTAGTTGGGGTCAGGGACAGAGCAGGATAAATATGACCATATACAATGAAAACCTCTCTCTGGCTCATTTCTTTGGTCACTTTCATCTCTCCCAACCAGAAAATCCCAAGGTTTCAATTTTAGCTTAATGAATAGCACCATTTAGGACTCTCAACCACACAAAATATACTTCCCATATGACACAGTTAAGCTTCCTAAAGTTCTGCATTGTGCTTTAAGGCCAAAGATTCAGTCAAAGGGTTGACCCAATCTGACCAAAAATATTGAATGGTTCCTGTATGTCAGATGTGTTCCTGATGTCAGGCATTAAACAGAACAGTCTCAGTCTTTTGGAGAAAACAGAATGAGGAGGACCAGTAAAATACATCTCTTAGTATATCAAAATGATAAGTGCTATGATAAGGATATTGTGAAGTTCATTAGAGAAGGGAGTACAAGATGAAAGATATAAAAGGCATTACTCAAAGAGGGGGATTGGAAATGAAGGGGAAGGTAACATTCCAGAAATAAGGATCAACATGTACAAAATCCCTGGACAAGTGAGAACAAGGCACGATGAAGCTACTGGCAGAAAACCTTTATGGCCAGGACATAGACCAAAGGGTGAGAAACGGATCAGGAGAATGCTCGGGAGTGAAAGGAAGAGGCCAGATCACAAAGGATCTTGTAATCCCTGTTCATTTTTGTTTTTAAGAATGCCAGGAGAAATTGAAGTGCAGGAGGGAATGGAGATAATCCATGGAGCAAGAATTCTGAAGGGGCAGAGGATGGAATTTAGAGCCTAGACCAAGAGTTAAGTCTTAAACAAGAGAGAGGAAAAAGCTAAACATTGTAATTATGGAAGACAGAAAAGTGCATGTGAGTTCATGTAACACTGTAGATGTTGCCAGGAAACAAAGGAAATTTATGTCCAAGCCCTTCTATTTTCTCTGTGAAGTGAATGAGCTTCACTGCTGTGGGTGAGGAAGGATGTGCTGGGATGAGAGGTTTAGGGAGCTAGCAGAAGGTCTGCCACAGCTTCCATGGAGAGCAGGAGGCAGCACGAACTAGGCAAGCATTGTGGTTTTGTTTGGAGAGTCGAGGGCCTGAGATTATAAATCAGAAATGTGAAGGTATCATCTTTAAAATTTTGTGCATTTTCTTAACTAGATGTGCTCAGTAAACTTGGGATAAGACCAGAGAAGGCAGATAACTCAATTCATCAAGGGTGGGAGTTTTGGCACCAGGGAATAGCATATATTGGCAGAAGAGTTATCTAAGTCTAAGTTACATGGGCCATGTAACTAAACCTGGAAAAGGAAGCAAGTGAAGACTGGAATCAGCAAACATATAAAAAGAGACTGTAGAGTTTAAGGAAGTGATATTTGAAAAACAGGTATAAAGGAAGCATCAGAATGAGAGCTTTGGAAGGATCAGAGATTGTGGTCAGTGTTTTTCAGAAGCAGAGTAGCTCTGAGTAATGACCAGGTCCAGGCACTAGCCATGGGAGTTGGGATGAAAGTCAAGATGAGGACAAGGAACAGGGAACCCAGACTGCTGAGTGGGTCAAGCTCACAAATCCTTGCAGTTGTCCAGAATACTGAGACAAAAGGGAAGACACCATCCAGGAGTCAGTCTTCCTTGAAGAAAGGAGGCTTTGGAGAGCTCACTAGATGTGGCAATGAGGAGGGGTAGGCCGAGGACACAGATTCCTTGGAGGAGAGGTTGTTAGGTGATTGACATGTTAGTGCCCAACCTGAGTGCTCCAGCTGTGGGAGTATGAAAAGGCCACACTTTAGAGAGAAAGGAAGGTGTTTGGGGAGAGCCGTGTTTCTTCTATTGAGATTGCCTCATTTTAAATTGAGTTAAATAATTTCTAGTTTTATACCGATTAATCCCCTCCTCTCCTTTTTTCCAGGGTCTTTGGTTGGCTATTTTCTAGCTGCTAACCCAGCCACTGAATTTATTTTTGCTAGGAACTTTTGCTCATAAAAGCACTAAACATCAGAGGGGCACCTGGGTGGCTCAGTTGGTTGGGTGACTGCCTTCGACTCAGGTCATTATCCCGGAGACCCGGGATCGAGCCCCACATCAGGCTCCCTGCTCGGCGGAAGGCCTGCTTCTCCCTCTCTCACTCCCCCTGCTTGTGTTCTCTCTCTGGCTGTGTTTCTCTCTGTCAAATAAATAAAATCTTAAAAAAAAAAAAAAAAAAGCACTAAACCTCCGAGGTCCCCTATGAATTGCACTGGCTACAACCAGATGTGTTGTGTTCATGAAACACCCATTTCCAAACAATCTGAATTCAAGGTTCAGTTTTCTTGTCAACCCAATAATTATTATGAAGACTATTCTTTTTCCCCAGTGGCTACATTGGGGTTTTTTAAATATTACTGGTTCTCTTTCATCTTTAATTTCTAACTTATAGTAGTACCTTGTGTTAAAACGTGGCCTTCATAATATCTTCTTGGAGAATTGACTCAGATTTTCTCTGGCACTTAGTATTTAATTGATTTTGCAAATCCTTGTGAGTGTTAAAAAGCATGCCCACTCACTCTTCGCTGAGTATAACATTCAAAGCAAGCTTGTCCATTACCCATTATTCAAATTGTCTGTATACAAAATTATATCTGGTTCACATGCATTGTCATTTCCTGAGACTCAGAGTGACATCTCTGACAGAGATTTTGGTTTTGTCAGATACACCTCATTTTTTTTTAAAGATTTTATTTATTTATTTGACAGAGTGAAACACAACTAGAGAGGGAACACAAGCAGGGGGAGTGAGAGAGGGAGAAGCAGGCTTCCTGCTGAGCAGGGAGCCCGATGTGGGGCTCGATCCCGGGTCTCTGTGATCATGACCTGAGCCGAAGGCAGTCGCTCAACCAACTGAGCCACCCAGGCGCCCCACACCTCATTTTTATAACAGTTTTTGCTCTGTTTCCATGCAAGCTCAGTGCATAAAAGTTTGTATCTATTATATCTTCCTGGCATATTTTACATTTTCCCTAGCAATGCTATTTGAAATAACATTTTGTCCACCTCCTTTAATTATCTGCACCTTGAAATCTATTGTGCCAGCTATGAATATTGCCACCCCGTTCACCTCACATGTCTTTTAGAAAAGAAATCTATGACTCCAGTATACTTTCTAACCTGCCATTTATTTTGTTTTCTTGTTCGTTATTTCTTTTTTTTTTCTTTTGTTTTCTTAACCTTTGCTGATTGATCAAGTCTTTGCTGTGGTTCCTGTTCCTCTATCAGTTTGGAAGATCTATAAATCAGGATTCAGCTTGGCCACATGGAATAGAAACTCCAAAATAAACAGCTTGAAGCCATGCTCTTTTTACCCCCAACCAAAAAAGAAGTCTAGAGGAAAGTCAGCCCAGGACTGGTACAGAGGTTCCGCTGGCCTCAGAAATCCAGCCAGCTCTTCTCTTTCTGCTCCCCGATCCTTAGAACACAACTCTCATTTCTTAACATCATAGGTGTCTGTGAGGTCTTTAGCCACCATGTCCAGTTTCCATTCAGGAGGAAGAAAGAAGGGCAAAGGCCACAAGGGGCTCGGGTCAGCTGGGTCAGTTCTTTTTCAGAAGCCAACTTTTGTAGCAACATGGACCGGATTGAAGGAGATGATGCTGAGTGAAATGAGCCGAGCAGAGAAAGTCAAGCATCACAGGGTTTCATTTACTTGTGGAGCATAAGGAGTGACATGGAGGACAGTGGGAGAAGGAAAGGAAATGGGAACTGGGGTAAATCAGACAGGGAGACAAAGCGTGAGAGATTGTGGACTCTGAGAGACTGAGGGTTTTGGAAGGGAGGAGGTGGGGGGGTGGGTGAGCCTGGTGGGTGGTGGGCATTAAGGAGGGCACATATTGCATGGAGCACTGGGTATGGTGCATAAACAATGAAATCTTGGAACAGTGAAAAACTAAAATAAAATAAATTACTAAAAAAAAAGAAGAAGAAAAGAAGCCTTTCCCGACACTTCACACAACACTTCCATTTACATTTAATAATGTGACCATCACACTACTGCAGAATGCTGTCCTTTAAACAGACATGTTACCTCCCTAAATAACATCAGAACTCTGTAACTAAGGAAGAAAGCAAGAATGGATAAAGTAAGCAAGTAACACACTGCCAACATCTACATACTGGACTCAATTTCTAGCAAACCTATTTAAAGCTATTTTTGTATCACTTTAAACAATTAATATCCATGACTTTCTCCCCCTAAAAAATTAGAATTTATTTATTTTTTTAAAGATTTTATTTATATATTTGACAGAGAGAGATCACAAATGGGCAGAGAGGCAGGCAGAGAAAGAGAGGGAAGCAGGCTCCCTGCTGAGCAGAGAGCCCGTTGTGGGACTCAATCCCAGGACCCTGAGATCATGACCTGAGCCAAAGGCAGAACTTAACCCTCTGAGCCACTCAGGTGCCCCCAAAATTAGATTTGTAGTATGTATGATTTATTTCTCTGTTCCATTCAGTCTTCCAAGACTTTAATGAAATAACATTTTATTTCAGATGTTGTTAATTTTCATGTCAATATAATACATAATATATAAGATAGTAATACATAATTTTATATATAGTGATATGTATTATTAAATAAAATAGTAATACAACAGTTGTCAGTATAATGAAACTATATTTCCATTTCAAGAATCACTTCTTTATAATTGTATTAAACACAGTATAACCTTTTACTTGTAAAGAACTTTTACATTTAGTTATAAATTCTATGGGCTCCTCTGTTATCACTCTTTCTTCTATATCATGTTCTCCTTTCTTGAAATTGTATTGTTTGTGAACCCAAACAATTCCAAATTCCAAAATTTGGAATTCCAAAAAAGGAGGCTCAGTGGTATGCTCAGATAGCTCTCTAATTTGGCCTCAGAATAGGTAACTGGCTGCAGACACGCAGCTTTAAACCTTGGCAGACTCTGCTCCCTTGTCCTTCGGCTTCCTGTGCTGCACATTAATAGGGTCCGAGGTCAAAGGAACGAGGCTGATACAAAAGCAAAGGTCAAGCAAAGCTTTATTTGCTTGATTTCACGCCAAGCATCAGAATTTTACTGGCCCTGAGGCCAGGGTCTCTTCTCTCCGAGGAGAAAAGGACCACATCTGACTTCTCAGGCCACCTTTTACAGGCATCCCCCCAAATCACAATCTGACTAGGGTCACATCCGTACCGGAGCTGACGACCCACTCCCGTAGTTTGCCTGAGTTAGTTTGCACTTCCATGGGCCCTGGATCCCGAGGTGACCCAAGTTCCAGTAATGGGCCGCCCATTCTTTGTTTGCATCTAAATACTTCCTCGTTGCTCCCTGGATGGGAGATTAAGGGGTTTACCTGGTTGGGCCTCTCTCCTAACCTGGCTGGCCTTTGTTTTCCAGGGGCCATTTATCCATAACACCTGGAGCTGTTTTTCTGAGTAAACAGGCTTGGATTCCAAAACTGGACCTTACACAGATAAGACACTACTAATCTGATTTGCTTTCTTTTGGGAGTGGTTTATTTCTCTGCAAATTAATAAGACTTTTTCTTACCCATAAAATTCAGAAATTTAGATGGGGGTGTCTGTCAGTATTCCTACCTACCCTTAAGGGGCACTTTGGATCTAAAGTCTTTTTTTTTTTTTTTTAGTCTCTTCATACTTTAGTTTTATTTTTAAAACATTTTTTTAATTCAATTAATTAACACATGTTGTATTATTGGTTTCAGAGGTAGAGGCCCATGATTCATCAGTCTCATATAACAACACCCAGTGATTATTACGTCATATGCCTTCCTCACTGCCTTGGATCACTCAGTAACCCCGTTCCTCCACCTCCCTCCCTTATAGCAATCCCTAGTTCCTTTCCTATGGTTAAGAGCCTCTTATGGTTTGTCTCCCTCTTTGGTTTCATCTTGTTTTATTTTGTCCTCTCTTCCTCCGTGTGGATCTAAAGTCTTAAGTGTAAACTGCCCTCAGGGAAATTTCCTTCTATTATTCCCCTGGCTTTTTTTGTCTCCCTTCTGTTTTCTTCTCTTTAGCTTCTCTTAAATGAACATTTGCTCTGGACATATCTACATCTCTTAACTTCCGACCCATAAGTTCTATTGCCTTTTTGTTTTAAATTAAAAAAAAAAAATTGGGGCACCTGGGTAGCTCAGTTGGTTAAGCGGCTGCCTTCGGCTCAGGTCATGATCCCGGGGTCCTGGGATCGAACCCTACATCAGGCTCGTTGCTCAGTAGGAAGCCTGCTTCTCTCTCTCTTACTCCCCTTGCTTGTGTTGCCTCTCTCACTGTCTCTCTCTGTCAAATAAATAAATAAAATATTTTTTAAAAACTTAATTTCCAAATCTTTAGCAAAGTACTTTCAGTTACTTAGCCCTCTTAGTAATTGTTTCTTTTTACATTGTCTTTAAAATCTTTAGTCTTTCTTAGGGAGCTTGGGTGGCTCAGTCACTTAAGTGTTTGATTTCAGCTCAGGTCATGATCTTGGGGTCCTAGGATGGAGTCCTACTTGGGGCTCCCTGTTCAGCTGGGAGCCTGCTTCTCCCTCTCCCTCTGTCTGTCGTTCCCCACTGCTAGTGTCCTCGCCCTCACACTCTCCCTATCAAATAAATTTTAAAAATCTTTTAAATAAAAAAATAAAATAAAATCTTAAGTCTTTCTTGTTTAATGACTCCTCGTGGAAATTTACTCTAGTTCTGAGGATTTCCTAGCCAGTCAATGTTTCCTAAATAATTGATGTTGTGTATGAAATGAGAAAAAGGTGGTTTTGTTGTGAATCTGTTATTCTGTACATTTGTCTTGGTTCTTCTTTTTCAGACTCTGTTTTTCTCAAATATTTGGCAATTCTTTGTTTTAATTGGAGTACCTTTAGGCCTCCCTCTCCTGGCACTTAGTGATGCTATAAATATCTGGCAAAGGTTTCTACAACTTTCTATATGTCAGTTTCCATGATAGATCTGTCTCCTGGAAGGCCTAAAGAAGTGCATAGGATGAGGACGCTGGCTGAGCCAACAGACAAGCTGGCATCCCCTGCTAAAGGACAGTCCTGCTTGCTTTTTCTCCTCTGTGACCACCTGAGGGCCTAGGGCTAGCACAGGTCTGGGTCCACTCCTCTGTAGGCTCCTCTGTAGGCTCACTCTAGGGCAACCCCTTCAGCCAGCCACTCTGGAAACAGGAAGAGGGCAGAGGGAACGATGAGGCTAGCTATTCTAAGAATCACTATTTGCTTATTTACCTTTATGAACATCCCCTTGGTCAGTTTCTTCTTGGGCTTATTGATTCCTGGCTTCAAGTCTCTCCTAGAGGAAGTTCCTGGGGGAGGAGCAGCTCTCACTTCTGTAGTAGCCTTCTCTGACTTTAATTTCTGCTTATGTTTCCTCTTACCTGACTCGAGATGCTTTCTTTTCCTTTTAGCTTTTAATTGGGAAGCTATTTGGTATTAATCCATTCAACAATACTTATGAAGTCCTTTTCTGGACCCGGAGGTACTGCAGTGAACTTTTCCAGATTCAAAGAGGCTAAAAGAGACATGAAAACCAAATATGCATATCCAAGATTCAGTCCTGGAAAAAAAGTCAGGAAAAATTGTTTTTGCTGCTGTTGTTTTGTCATGTATTTGTTTTGTGACAAGAATATGATTGGGACATTTGACATCATTTGAATGTGGATTAAATAGTAGTATTGTTAATTTTCTGATTTTAATGACTAAATCCATGATTATTTAGAAGAATGTCTTTTTCAGAAATACACATTATTTATTTAAAGATAAGGGGCATCCTCTCCCAAATGGCTGAAAATAATAGTAAAAGTGAGAAAATTATAAAGTGATTGTGATAAATTATTATCAACTGAGCAACTGGGGAGAAGGGTATACAGAAGTTCTTTGTTTATTTGTGTAAGTTTTCTTGAAGTTTGAAAGTATTTCAAAATAAAAAAGTTGCCTTTTTTTTAAAGAATATGGCAGAGAATGATCAAGATATCATCTTTCCTAACAATAATTCTGGTAATAGAAAATATGGTTAATATCTACAAAAAAGATACTTTCTACCCCTTGATCCCAGAACAAAACACAGTTGTCCATCTATTCACAGACAGGGCTGGGTTCCCACAGGCCATCCCATGCAGGAAGCTCCCAGCATGGAGAAGAACAGCAGAACACAATGCTTTCTATGAGTAGGTCGGGCCCCAAAGGAAGGAGGACAACAAGACACTCAGCCAGCTACACCCACCCAGTCTCTTTTTCCAAACTTTTTAAGTCATTCTTTTTTGAGAGAGAGTGCATGCATGCATGGCAGGGGTGGAAGGCAGAGGGAGAGGGAGAATCTTAAGCAGGTTCCCCACCCAGCACAGACCCCAAGGTGGGGCTGGATCGCACAACCCGGAGATCATGACCTAAGCCAAAATCAAAAGTTGGATGTTCAACTGACTGAGCCACTCAGGAACCCCGTAAGTCCTTCTTACTTAGGATTGAATTAAGGCCATGGGTGTTATACATGGAGTTTTCTCAACATGGAAAGAAACATTCTGAATGAAGGGGAACTGGTCAGCCTTCTCTAGTAATATAAGCCAAACAAAAGGTTAGTAATGAAAGTAGTTAAGGAGATAGTCTCAGAGAGGTATAAAAGTTGAAGAAGAAGGGGCGGGGGAGAGAAGGAGAAGAAGACGGATAAGAAGGAGGTGCTGCCAATGGTTCTAAACAAATGATTCACAGGAAAGAAAACTCAAAAGTCTAATAATCCTATAAAGGATGTTCAAACCCACTGGTAAGCAGGGAAATACAGAGTAAAATAACAACAAAATGTTTTTGTTTTGGTTTAGTTTGGTTTTGCCCATCAAATTGACCAAAATTTTCATTACTAACAGTATCTAATGATGGCCAGTAAGGGTATGGGAAACAGGGACTTTCATACACTATTGATGAAGATATAACCAGAACAACTTTTAGGAAGAAAATATCTATCAAGATTTTAAATGAACCAGCAATTCAACTTCTAAGAGTCCATCCTTCAAAAATATTCATGCATGTACACAAAGAATTCCACTTTAGCGTTACTAATAGTAGGGGAAAATTGGAAACAACCTCCTAAAAAAATCCATCAGTTGGGAAGTGCTTAACAAAAAATACAGTGCATTTATTCTTTGAAATATTAGATTATAGTTTAAAAGAATGAGATAAAGCTTCACATACTCATAAAGAAGTCAAATCATGAAGACGTTAAGCTGTAGACATAATATTGTCCTGTTCTTAATGTCTAAATCCATAAACATCTTTGTAAGTGGATACTAAAAGACTGGAAAAGACACGTAGAAAATTGAGATGGCTTCTTACAGGGAAGAGAAAAGAATTTCAATCATTGAGTAAAAGGAAATGTTCACCTTTCCATATTTACTGAATTTTTATAAAAGCATACATTGCCTTTGAATTTTTTAATAACTAAAATGAAGAAACAATGAATCTTGGAACACTGAAAGAATAAAATAAAATAAATTATTAAAAAATAACAATAAAATAAAATGAAGAAATATAGTCTGTTAAGATAAGCATGCAGAGGTATACTTATTAGCACTGAAAAATATTACTAGAGAGCATCCACTGAGAAAAGTAGTACAGATAGCATGCAAAAATTCTTCTGAATGAGACTTTTGGTCTTTCTTTTGGCACAAGCCTGCAAGGAGGGGGAAAAAATGCTACCAAGTAACCTCCTTCTAAGGCAAGATGCTATACCACCTTTGTAGGCCAAAGATAGTTCAAAGAATTCTGCCATTCCCCATCACCAATCTCCAGATTCTATGAAATAAATTGGAGAATTATTGCAGCTTAAAGTCCCATCTTTGGAGAGTCCTTTGGAGAAGAATGTCAATGCGCCAGAAAGGAAGAGTGTGCCCCTCCTCTTCACGTTAAGCTAAATGAGACAGGCGTCAAGAGAAGCATTTAGAGAGTGTGGATGATGCATGTCCTCTGAATTTGAAGGAATGAGGATTGATATTACCCTTTCTCCAGAAAATTCCAAAAAGAAGAAGATGTGCCTATCACACGTGTCCAGAAGCTAGAAGGCAAATGTTGCATGGGTTTCCCACGGGCCAGAGATAGAATCCCTTGGGAGGAAGCCCCACTGGGTAGCCTTGGGATCAATTCCACCAGGAGGTCACCCTGTAATCTGACACAAATGAGGGGGTCAGGGACACAGAGAGGAGCACCAGCAGCCAAGCCAATGGTCGTGCAGGTGAGAGATCCCCAGTGATGGGAGCAGGCACTGGATAACCCACAAAAGCAGACTGCAAGAAGAAAGCACACAGGGGATTCCCTACACCAGTCACCCATATCCCCCTCTCCTCTATTCCAATCCTAGAAAAATCAGATGCAACCCTATGGATGGGAAAGGAGTAAAAAAAACAAGTGGTAAAGGAGAGATTAAAATTGCCCATGCCTCCCTTTCCCCATTATGGGCTTTGAAGCCAAAATATTCTCTAAGCAAGGGAGAGGTTTCAAATGGTTGAAAGTTCTGGGTTGTTTCTCTTATGCTCAACTAGACTTTTTATTGACTAACAGTGTTTGAAAAAGATATAAAACTGTTTGCAATTTCATCCAAGCACGGGAAGAATTATTTTACAAAGCAGGTGTCCAAAGACAGTGGTGAGACATATTAAACTTCTCTTCTTTCTTTCCACCAAGTCCAGCTCATTCAGGAAACCATTCACATGTGTAAACAGTGGCCATGACTCCACCGCCATACTGGCTCCTATGGCTTGTAGGAAAATGCTTCGGAGTTCTACATAGTTACCTGTGGTCCAGAGATGAGGATTCTCTTCAGGCTCAGTCTCATTAGAGATATGTAAGTACACTATCATCTGCTCAGGGAGGCTTTTGAGAGAGCAGGACTGTTGTAGGACAGTTGTTAACATAGAGCAGTGAAGCAGAAGGGACCAAAGTCAGGACTGGCTTAGCACAGGATTCTTACAGGCTACTCCCAGCTCCTCAACATGGTGTCCAAGGATCCTGATCCCTCCTCCTCCCCACTTCTACTCAGATCCTTCTCATCTCCATCTCCATTCTGTCAGATCTCTGGGAGAGGACACCCTAGCCCCGCAATCATGCAACTGTATCTTTCTGTCTTGAACTTAAACTGAGATTTAAATCTTTGAACTTGCTTCAGTGTAGGCCAGGAGAAAGGAAGAACCAGAAACAGTCCTGAAGAACTGGTAAGAGAACAAGAGGAGACAAAGCCTTGTCATGGGTAAACTGAAAAGGGTAACAATAGCTGTCTCTGGATGGTAATGTTCCAAGCGACTTTTTTCATTCTCAATCTTTTCTTTTCTTTTGACATTTTACTTTTTAATTTTTCTTAAAATTGCCATAAAGTGTATCTGTATAGAAATATATATTGAAACTTCTGGAAGTATAAGTCAAGGCCAGGGTCCCAGGAGAACATCCTCAGCACAGTGCAGACATGCTGGGAAGTGGGATGCTGAAAGCCTGCACATTGCGAGATGGAGGTATGTATCACCATTCAAGTAGAGTCAAGTCTCTGTCACCTTGGAAAAAAATCCTCTCTCAGCACCATGTTCCTGAATACACAGATCTGTCATCACCCAGGCCAAACCTCTTGAAAGTGTTCTTATTCTCTGTCCTCACTTCATTTCCCATCAAACCCTTATCACCTCACCAGAAGAACACGAGGCTCTACTTTTCCCTTCTTGGCTAAACCTCAGGGGTCTGAAGAGAGTCCTTCCCACATCGACTACCACAATCACAGGTGAAATGGACCCAGGGAGGCCAGAGGGCCTACTGAGCACCAAATAGTACATTGCCCTCACCAGACACATGGAGAATTCTGGAGAATTCAAAGGCCCTTCATTGCAGACCATGAACTACTCTCCTGCTCTGATGACATGGGATTAAAGTCGTTATTTTTGCATTTGGAAAACCCATAGGATAAAGAAGTCAGACCACAGGATCCAAATGAGAGAGAAAAAAGTCAAGTATCATGAATAAATCCCATCATAGTTGGGCATGAGCTAGAAGAAAATGCATTAAAATATGAAAATCTCCTAAAGCAAATAAACAACCCCATGTCCAAATTAAGAATAAGACGTTGAGTTGAAAGACAGAGAGGAAATACAGTATAAAGACTAGAACGTGTCCTCTGGAAACAGGCAACCTGGAGACAAATACCATCTAAGTTGCCTATGAACCTGGGTGAACTGCCTAACAACCCTTGCTTTCATTCCCTAATTTTTAAAAACATACAGATGTTAACAGGTTTATGGCCCTCGACCCCAAGTTCTCTTTCCTGGCACAATATCTGGTACACACTCATGTTTTTATTTTTGCCACCGCTGGGTCACCAGCCCCAAGTTCTCTCCTGGTTTCCATGCCTATATACTGAACTACCTCTGTAAAATCTTGGATAAAACCCAGCCAGCTCAACACAACATTATGGAAACCAAATTCATTATTCCAATACCCTCCAATCTGTGCTTCCTCCAGCAGTCAATAAATATTTTTAAGACGTATTTATTTATTTGAGAGAGATTGAAAGAGCAGCA
>PITA01022008.1:0-31383 GCA_004023965.1 Spilogale gracilis | reverse complement strand
AGGGATGTGGGATTGACTTGAAGCTTGTATCTACATGTACACATAAAAGAGAGAATAAAGGAAAGAGGAGAGAAGAAAGGGAAAAACGGAGGGAGCGAATAGAGAAACAAGAGGCAACCACAAAAGCAGAAAATACAGGGGTGTGTTTGAAAAAATTTTAGGGTAAAAAAGAGAAAAAAATAAAAAAAAATAAAAAATAAAAAGAATAAAAAAAAGAAAAAAATGTTATGGGGTGTTTTATTGGGTGTCACGTTGTGATATGAAGGGGGCTAAAAATTGAAAGAAGAAAAACCGTGAGAATGTATTTTTAAGCTTAAAGTGGAAGCTTTAAAAGTAAAAATAGAAAAAAATTTAAAAAAGTAAATGAGGTGGAAAACTGTATCAATGAGTTGTAGGGCTTTTGGTACTTGTAGTCAGTGCCAGGAGTTTAATAAATTGCCTTTCCCCCGATTTGGGGTTTTGCATTGGAGTGTTGTCCTCCTGAGCTTCTGGCTTGCTTTCTGGTTGCAGGGCGTGCCGTTCCCTTTCAGTCCTTCCACCTGGGCTGAGTCTCTCGGCCCCCTTGCTAGAGGCCTGTCTCAATGGTAACCAGGTTATCAGGTTACAATTCTCTGGTAGCGGAGCATTGTTCTTTTACGTCTTTTTTCAGCTGTTGCGGAAGTCAGGTCGGAGCAAGATGTCTGCGCCCAGACCTCCCTCCCAGAGAGAGCCTCTACACAGGGAGGGGCTCTTTCCAGCCTCCGGGTTGGCAGTCTGTCACAGCCGGGCTGGTGCAAACGTTGTATTGATTTCTGCCCCCGCCCCTGCTTGTCGTTTCACTCCCGCACCTCAAAGCCACAACTCCTTTTGGATTGCGTGACTTTGTCTGCGCCCCAGGATCCGCGGCCTCTCCGGTCCCACGCAAGTCTGTAAAAACGCCTTCCCTGGGGGGGGTCTGTGTGGAGAGAAACAGGAGAGAAGGGCAGCGGCGTAAAAATAGAATCCACTCCCGCTGCTTTCACGGCAGCTGCGGCGGCTCCGTCGGCGGTGCGCGGCGGCACCGGGCGGCGGGAAAAAATTTTTAATAGTTTCCTTGCCTTTCCCTGGGCTCCGCTGTGTTCCCGTTTCTGTCTAGCCCCGATTCAGGCCGTAATCTGCTGTTATTCCTCACTCACAGAGCACTTTCGTTTTGGGGTATTTGTTTTCAATGGTTCAGCTCTGCGGTCTTCCTCCCCCACTCCCCTGTCTCTGGGGGCAAGCCTCCAGACCCTCTTATTTGTTTCTCCCTTTTTGCCAATTTTCCTTGTGTCTCGTGGTGGTCCAGAAGTGGGAAATATCACATTTCAGGCTGATTTATTGGATGTTCACGGTGGTCTTATACTGTTTTTTTTGCTGGAATTCAGCTCTTTTCGGGGAACTCCCCAAATTGTGGTCACCTGGCCTTCCGCCATCTTGACTCTCCTTCTAAATTTTTTTTAAAGATTTTATTTATTTATTTGACAGAGAGATCACAAGTGGGCAAAGAGGCAGGCAGAGAGAGGGGGGAAAGCAGGTTCCCTGCCGAGCAGAGAGCCCGATAGGGGCCTAGATCCCAGGATCCTGAGATCATGACCTGAGCCAAAGGCAGAGGCTTTAACCCACTGAGCCACCCAGGTGCCCTGCATCCAACCTTCTAGATCATAGTTCATCCCTTCTGGAGTTTCACTACCAAAAGGGGTAGTGGGAGGATCTCCAGTAGCAACTCTGAAAAAGGGATCTTGAGAAAGTGCCCTCCTGCTTTGATGAAACAGAGAACACTGTTTCAAGTTGAGGAAGGAGGGAGATTTTCCCATCCTTTCCTCTTTGTTTTCTTATCTCTCTCACCTCTTTCCCCTCCTACAGAGTTCCCATTCACTTCTCTTTTCCGCAGGCTTCCTTCTTGTCCTCGCCCACTACCTCTATCCCTTTCTCCCCTCCCTACTTTATTCTGCGTTTCCCCCCCTTATTCAGTGTAAGCATCTACCTGCTCACTCTTCAGACGATGTCCTCACCATCCTCCCCAATCAAGTGTTTCGTGTATAGCTGAGACAGTCTTTATCACTGTGAATTTTGTACTGAAACTAAAAAGGTTGATTACATTATTTTAACCTATCCCCACCCCTCTTCTCCTTGTCAACTTCCTCTAGATCAGTGATTCTTAAAGTGTGATCCGCAGACCACCAGTAGTTAATGCTACCTGGAAACTTGCAAAAATGCAAAATCTTGTGTCCTTCCACAGACCTACCGATTGGGAGCTGGCCACAGAGATCTGTTTTAACGAACCTTCCGGGGGATTCTGTTGCAGGGGAAAGCTTGACAACCACTGGGCCAGAATACTTTGCCTCCTGCCACCAAACTGATTTCGCTTTCCTAAAGAATTTCAAAGGCGGCTGAGGTTGTGGGGAAAGTACTTCCACTGTAAGCTGAGTAGCCAGGCTTCCATGAAGTATGTCTGTCTACTGCCTTCTCTGAATTCCAGGACGAGATCGTTCTATTTTCATAGGCCACAGCTGGTAGCAGCTAGGACTATGCTTCAGAGCTCCTGGTCCTGGCAACCATAGGCAATTTTCCAGCCCAGGCTAGCATTGCCCACAATGACTTCTAGGGGGGGGGAAAAAACAAAACAAAACATCAAGAGAGTTTCTTTTCGAAAGCAAGAGAGGGAGGCAATCTCAAAATCAAGATGTTAAGCTAAAATCATTCATTTCCCGTAATCTTATCATTCCTTTACTACCCCTGTTTCTTTCTGATGGAGCCCTGTTCCAGACTCCTGGCCTTTTCGAGTGACCCTCTACTCCTCCCTCTCTTTGGCCATCCACGACGGCTCCCACCTCCTAAGCCAGGTCTTCATGTATCACCATCAGGTGACATTGTGGTTTCCTAAGCCTTCTCCCAGGCCCTCTCATCTCTTCTTTCAATCCATCTTACTCACTACATGCAGATTAATTGTCCTCAAATAATCAACTCAAATGTCAGTCTCATTAAGACTCTGGCACAACTCTCTGCTGGCTAAGCTGATCAACCTAGAACTCCAGATTCTTCGTGACCTGATGCTACTTGAACCTTTCTGAACATGGGAAGGCACCTTCCTGCCCCCACGATAGCGTCTGCTCCTTCACTTGCTCATGCTCTACTGCATGGGGAATGCCTCCGCTTCACATGTCTCCTTAGTTAAAGCCCATTTCCTTCCATCAAGGTCTAGCTCAAGTTTGACCTCCACCAAAGCTATCATCAGTTGTTCCAGGTCATGTGCTCTCTCCAGACTCCAAATTTCCACAGCCCTTTTGTTTCTACCTTTACTCAGTGTCACGCTTTCTGTCTCTCCATGTGCTTGACTAGCGTGAGGTCTGTTTCATCGAGGCCTGTGTAGTAGTGCTTCCTGAACATTTATCTACAAATGGGAAAAACATACAAGTACTATTTAAGGAATTTTCAACATGTTTATATTTTAATGAGCTTTATTTGTAGATGTGTAATATTGTCCTTGTAAGTGTAAAAATAAATCTGTTGTAAATAATATGCCTCATTATTTTCACTGTTTTGACATAGGAGCATTAAGAAAACATTCCTAACATGAACATAGCTCAGCCTGCTTCTGTAAAAATACAAATTTATGAAGCCCATTTTCTTTGACATAAAAGTTCTTAATGTCACAGGTATTTATATGTTAGTGTCTGATATTTTAGGCATCCAACAAGATTCAATAACATGGTAAAGGCTGGAAACACTTCTTTGCAAGTGTAGAAAAAATGGCTAGCGAATAATTGAGGTCATTTTGCTACAATATTCAAATATTTGGATTTGCAGAAAAATACCATTTTTAGTACATATTATATATTATCTGTATTATTAACTCACCTTGCTTTCCTTTAATTAGGTATCAATCAAAATATCTGGAACTAATATGAAATAGGTTAACTTTATGCTCTTTTAATAACTAATACTAACTTATTAACTAAACTACCTTAATACTCAAAAATAAAAGAAGAAAAATATTAAAGTCTCTCTAATGCACAGTATGAATTGGTAAAAATCCTCCATTATCGTTTTACCTTATGGAAAGTGCAGTTTTATGATTTTAAAGAACATCACAGTGACTCGAGTTAGTTAAGGAAATGCTTTACAGATTGTAGCGGGAAGCGCTTTTAATGAGTTGATAAATGTTTTTTCTAATTATTCCCAATCAAAACACACATAGTATTTTTAACATGTTTACTCTTAAATAACTTGTGAACATTGGTCTTATTTCCGTTCTTCCTCTGCGTGATTTACTCTTAAATAACTTGTGAACATTGGTCTTATTTCCGTTCTTCCTCAACTATATGTTGAGGGCCTTCTATGTGTCATAATGCTTAAAGAGATGGCATCTCCACACACAGGTAGATTTTTCAATAAGCACAATTTATTCACTAGGTTTGCAGCACATTCAGGATCAAAGGCCCAACACAATCACTCAAACCCTCCACGAACAGGGTCTTTCTTTCTTCTCATCTTACTGAATAGGCAGTACTAGCCTCCTCTCCTCCTTGTTCCTAATTCTCCTTCCTCTGGGTTTGTGCACCTTTTACTGCCTCTGCATGGAATTCTGTACCCAGAGATTCATTCCAGTATCTGCTGAAATGTCACCTCCTCCTGGAGAACTTTTTCACTTGAAATATTATAGCCCATGCCATCACTCCCTTTCACTTTATCTTGTCTTACTAATTATTTTGTACTTATTCTTGTACTTGATATATGCATTCTTCATTTATTTGCTGCCTACTTATTTCCTCTCTGCTAGAATTTAAGCATTTTTGTGAACGCATGAGTGGCTTTTTTGTTTACTTTTGTAACTTTTGTTAACTTCAGCAATTAAAATAGCATAAAGCACGGAAAGACAATAAACATCAAATGGTTAAATGAATGGAGAGCTCATTTTATTATAAGGACTCTTAGTATGTAATCTAAGTGACAGTTCACTGTTCCCATAACTGTCACTCTTCCAGGAGGGGTAGGGAGGAAGGGCATGTGACTTATATCCACACCCTTAAGTTGTCTTCTCCAAAGTTGACCCTTAGTGTTCTGTGATGTTTGTCACAGTCCCAGCTCCTCATGAAAGATGAGGTGCCATTTCTTTCACACTATCTGCAACAGAGAGAGGAAAGTGAGGCTCTTTATGCTTCCTGTTATTTTATTATCTCTTATTCTTCACTGCACTGTCTCACAGGGCCATGTAAGTACATCACTCTTGACTGTACTTTGAAAAAATTATACACGTTTGACTCCAGACCGTTGCAACAAAGCAATTATCACAGTAAAGTGAGTCAAATGAAATTTGTGGTTTCCCAGTGCATATAAAATTTATTTTTATGCTACACTGTGGTTCGTCAAGTATGCAATAGCATTATGTCTAAAAAATGTACGTACCTGACTTTAAAAATACTTTATTGCTAAAAACATGCTAACTATAAACTAGGCTAAACTTTCAGCAAGTAGTAATCACTGGTCCCAGATCACCATAATGAGTGTAATGATAATGAAGTTTGAAATATTGTGAAAACTACCAAAATATGACTGATAGACACAAAGTGAGCACATGCTGTTGGAAAAATGGCGCTCATAGACTTGCACAGTGCAGGGTTGCCACAAACCTGCCATTTGTAAAAGAACCAGTATCTGTGAAATGCAATGAAATGAGGTGTGCCTGTGGTATAGTCAGGAAAATATAAAAATTGTACCTGGGGCACTTGGGTGTCTTAGTCGGTTAAGCATCCAACCTGTGATTTCGACTCGGGTCATGATCACCTGCATCATGAGTCTGAGTCCATGTCTGGGTCTGTGTTCAGCCAGGAGTCAGCTTGAGATTCTCTTCTGCTCCTCCCCCCATTCATTCTCTCTCTCTCTCTCAAATAAGTACCTAAAGATTTTATTTCTTTGACACAGAGAGAGAGATCACAAGTAGGCAGAGAGGCAGGCAGGAGGGAGGAGGAAGCAGGCTCTCCGCCGAGCAGAGAGCTCGATGCGGGCCTAGATCCCAGGCTTCTGAGATCATGACCTGAGGCCTTAACCCACTGAGCCACCCAGGCGCCCTCTTTAAAAAAAAAAAAAAATTGTACATAAAATATTTCTTTTACCAGGGTGCCTGGGTGGTTCAGTAAATTAAGTAAATCTTGATTTTGGCTTAGGTCATGATCTCAGGGTTGTGGAATTGAGCCCCAAGTTCCCCAACATCTCGTACCCCCCACATTGGGCTCCATGCTCAACACAGAGTCAGCTGGAGACTCTTTCTCTCCCTCTCCTTCTGCCCCTCTCATTCATACTCTCTCTTTCTCTCAAATAAATGAAATCCTTAAAAATATGTATTTATTTTACCATAGTCCAGGAGAAAAGCACTTCACAGGAAGTCCCCTGTTCCTACCATTGTCTCCTATACATAGGGCTGTTCTTGTTTGTTGCAAAATAGCCACAGAACAGTCACACTCCACCCTCCTTTTCACTTCATCCCTTCCCCGAGGACTTGTTTTCATGCCAAGATCCATCACCTTCCTTCACGAGTGATTTCTCCAAGTCTGACTGTAGAACAACACTGGAGGCTTTCAGCACAACTGCTCACCATTGTCTTTGGAGCTTGAGTTCCTCAAAACAGTCCTTCATGGGCATGGCACGCCATTTTCCCCTCTCTTAAGGTATCTTCAAAAAGTGTTTTCTTCAAATTCTCTACTGAATAATTGACTAAATAAAAGACAATCATCTTTTTTTCCTATGAGGTGTTATGCTCCAAATCTATAAAGAGGAAATTAAATATTTACCCCCAAATTATCATAGCTGGTCTCTCTCATAATATTATGAGTCAGTTATTACTATAAAGAATGTTTATTTTTTTCCTTTCAAATTTTCAGAGATGTTTTTCTATTGTCTTCTGGCTTTCATAATTTCTGAGGAGATATCTGTGATAATTTTAATTAATTAATTAATTAGATTCTTTATTTTATTGGGTAGTTTTATCTCCAGTTGCTTTTAAGATTTTTTTTCGGGGCACCTGAGTGGCTCAGTTGGTTAAGCTACTGCCTTCGGCTCAGGTCATGATCCCGGAGACCTGGGATCAAGTCCCACATCTGGCTCCCTGTTTGGCAGGAAGCCTGCTTCTCCCTCTCTCACTCCCCCTGCTTGTGTTCCCTCTCTGGCTGTGTTTCTCTCTGTCAAATAAAATAAAATCTTTAAAAAAAAAAAGATTTTTTTTCATTGTTACTGTTTTTTTCATAGTTTGATTATGATTTGCCTTGGAATACTACTTTTCTTTAGGTTTCTTTTGCTTTGGATTTATTGTGCTCCTTAGCTCTGTAAATTAATAGTTTTAACAAATTTGAAAATGTTTCAGCTATTATTTCTTCAGATATTTTTCCTGTCCACCTATCTGCATCACTGAATTACATGTATGCTAGAGTCCTTGGTAGTATTTTATAGGTTACTTATACTCTGTTTATTTCTTTTTTCAATCTTTTTAATCTAAGTATATTTTCCATTGTTCCATTAAGTACCATGATCTTTTCTTTTGCAGTGTCCTATCTTCTGTGAATCCCATCCAGTATATTTTCATCAGAGACTGTAGTTTTCATTGCTAGAAGTTCAGTCTGATTGTTTTAATTTTCCACTTCTTCATTGTGCCTCTTCCTTTTTGAACATCTGGATTATATCTAACCAGCTGCCTCTAATAGCTCTCATTTCAGTGTCTATTTCTTTTGAATGATTTTTCTCTCACTTATGTGCCATGTTTCCCTGTTTCTGATAGGCATGGTTATTTTTTTAATAAATTCAAGACATAAATGTTAAGTGTCACAGATACCAGCTTTTATTGTATTTCTTTAGTTTTAGGCTTTACTGTGGCATGTAGTTAGTTGCTCAGAAAAACAAGCTTTCAAGACTTGTTGTTAAGCTTTGTTAAAGTAAAGCAGGAGTGGCGTTTAATTTTAAGATAAAATAACACCACTTCCAAGGCCATAACCTTTTAAAGACTGATCAATTGTCCATGTGTTACAAGGTCTTCCCACTCTTGCATGGGGACACACAAGCTTCACATCTTGTGGGAGCCCTGGAATTACTCAGCTGATTGCTCCTTAGCTTTCTTTTTCATCCTTCACCTCCACTCAGTAGCTTCCTCTCACTTGGTGAGATCAGTACTCAGCCAAATACCCAAGGAGACCCCCCTGTAGTTCTCTCAAGCACTCTTGCTGTCTCTGTGAAACTCCCTCCTCTCTTTTATTCTTTCTCCCAAATACTTCCCTGAACTTTGATCTCTGTCTTTTTAATTTAGTGAGACTGTCAGGTCTGTGTGGGCTTCCTTCTCCTTGCACTGTGACCTGGAATCTGCTATGGACAATGAGTTGGACATTACAGGGTTCACCTCATTTATTTCTTTTCTTTTGGAAATTTCCATCCTACAGTGTAAATCTTACTCAGTTTTTGAGTTATTTAGGGCAGGACATGGCCAGAAGCGGAAGTTTCATTTTGTTAGGAGTTTGATAGAAATTTAGTTGTGAGAAATTTTAAACCTGCACACAAATTAGCAGAATTGCTTTTTCTTAGAATTTCTCTTTGATTCGAATCAGTAAATATCATTTATATTTTACTTTAATAAATGCTGATAGTCTCTTAGAATATAAATTGTTTTTAGCACATATAAGTAAATAGGATTAAATTCACATCATAAATATTTGTGAAGAAGTGGTGTGTTATCAAGTGGGTTTTTTTTTTTTAAAGATTTTATTTATTTATTTGACAGAGAGAGAGATCACAAATAGGCAGAGACAGAGAGAGGAGGAAGCTGGCTTCCTGCCGAGCAGGGAGCCCAATGCGGGCTTCAATTCCAGGACCCTGAGATCATGATCTGAGCCAAAGGCAGAGGCTTTAACCCACTGAGCCACCCTGGCGCCCTCAAGTGGGTTTTAACAATACCTGGAGTACTCCAAATTTCATTTGAAGTAAAATATAGACAAGATGTTTCAAGAATACTAGTAGGAAGCAAATGTAATTATCTGAGATCATTCATATTCTGTCACTCAATAAATACTGAGGATTCAATGGGACAATGGTTCTCACCATTTGTGAATACTGTAGTTTATAAGGGGAAACAGGTATGCAAATAATTAACCATAATATGGTAGGATATAGTCAGATTATAGGAAAGGACATCAGTGGAAGAATATGTAAGGTGCCACAGAAACACAGAGAAAGGAAGCTGGAAAGGGCAGAAAATTGAATTTGTTTTATGGGAGGCATCTGTTTCCATCATCCATTCATTCATTCATTACACTACATTCATAACATGATTAGGCATGAGTATAGTCCTCTGCACTGATAAGTCCCAACAGTACAATTCCTCCTCTAGGAAAGAAATGGCTAATAAGCAATTGCAAATCAGTGCAATAGATGCTATGACTGAGATGTGCACATGGGACCATCGAAGTGGAGAAGAAGGGCACCTCATCCAGGAAGCAAGTGATTCAAAGAATGCTTGCAGAGAAGACTGAGCCTCAGGCAGGGAAAGGGCTTGCAACAGAGCATCACTATTCAGGAGCTGCTGGTATACAGTGTGGCTAGAGTGTGGTTTTCAAAGAGGAGTCAGTGGGGAGGAAGTTGGGGAGATAAGGAGGGGGCAAATTTTCAGAGGCTGTCTGTGTTCTCCTATGGTATTTGGAAGAAAATAGAAAGTATTGACAGACTGTGAGTATGTGTGTATGTGTCTGTGTGTCTGTGTAAAATGAGGAATGATGTTAGATTTATGTCTTAGGAAGTTCACTCCAGTGGTAGAGTGAAGGATAAAGTGGAGCGAAGTGAAACTAGAGGCAGGAAGATGAGTCTGGACGTTGAGCTAATCTAGTAATCCAGGAGACCAATCCTGAAGAACTGCACTGAGGTAGTTGTGGAGAGACTAGAGATAAGAAGGAGAGAGATAGGGTGGTATTTAGGAGATAAAACAAAAAGACCAAGTGCCTAATTGGATATAGAGAGTGAAGCAGAGGATTCAGTCTATGATGACTTAAAATTTTCTGACCTGTTGGACCAATTGTATTCATTCAGAGCTAGGACCCCTACAAAAAATTGCCTACCCCGAGGAGAGCTCAAAACAACCCACTGAGATGCAAGAAAAAAAAAAGCAGAGTTCCATTTATACTTTTCTATATTTTTAGTTTCTATTTGTATGTATCTGTGTCTTCCAAAATATATAGTAAACTAATACAGTAGTATGTGTATATACTTTATAAGTAAATGAGTATCAGTATATTGTCGGGTATGCTCAAATATTTCATTATCAGGGTGTATGATCGAAAAGTGTGGAGGATTACAAAAGGAGTAATAAATATGGTAGTTATGGGGAATTTGGTAGTTTTGGGTAGTTATTTGCCTATGAACATTTAGGCATTAATTTCTAGTGGGCAGTACAAGTCTAGACCAGACAAGAGCATCCAATAGAACTTTCCGTGTCATGCAAAATGTTCTAAACATGTACTGTCCAGTATGGAGACCAGTAGCCACATACCGCTATTGAGACTTAAAATAAGGCTAGTGCAACTGAAGAACTGAAAATTTTCATTTGGTTTGATTTTAATTTATTTAGGTTTAAATAGCCACACATAGCTAGTGGCTACCATGATGGGAAGCACTGATCTAAAACTTTGAAGAGAGACCTGGACTCTCATTTATTGAGTGCTTCCACTGGCTAAGCATTTTGCATACATTTTTAAGCAATTTAATCATCCCAGCTACCCTTTGGAGTAGACAGTATTACAAAAGAAAAGAGTAAGTTCTTCCTTATTCTATCCTTTTAATAGTAAAATTTCATATTGTGAAAAAGACCATCCTTGCTCTGCAATATGTATACTTCCCAGATATTCTCTCTTGGTAGATGTTTATGCATCTTTCACAACCAAGTGATAATTTTATGTTTTCTTTTCAGGTGGTTTGCTCTGCTACAGATTCAAATATGTATTATTTTAATACTTTATAAATATGACTGTAGTCTTCTGGATCCATTACCAAAGCAGGTAAGTGTTTTTAGAATTTTGAATATCATGGATTTCAAATTTGGTATAAATTCTAACACTAGAGATCAGCTACTAATTTCCTCACATAGGCTTGATCTTAACAGATGTCCTACATGGAACAAGATTGAGAGATACCCCCTTAATTCCTCTACTTCTAGATCTGATGTATAATGCCATGGAACCATAAGACCAGGACCAAATAACAGTGTTCCCACCCTTACAGTGTTAAGGAAGTCCTCAGTGAATTCGCCAATTTCGACACTGTTCCCTGTGCTAAATAGACATGGCCTTGATGTTGGGCTTGTTTCCCTAAAGAGACCTGTCTATGGGTCCCAAACTGAACCATCAGTTTTAGAGGAAAGTCAGCCCCCAGTCCATTGGGGAAGCAGTGGCATGGAAGAAAGGAGGAGACAGTGAGCAACAATAAAGACAGTAAGCAAGAACGAAAAGGCTGTGACCTTATTCCTACCGCTGACCATTGAATGGTCTAATCACCGAACTCCTCTGTCTTCCTATAGGTCTGTTCTCTTAGACCAGGGTCTTTCAACCGGTGCAAACATCAGAGTGACCTGGGAGGGGAGGCCATTTTTAGGACACAGAATATTGGATCCCACCCCTTGAGTTCCTGATCTAGGGACATATAGGGAAGGGCAATAATTTATATTTTTAACCAGTTCCCAGTGCTACTGATGCTGCTGGTCTCTGTAACACTCTTTGAGGACCATTGTTCTGGGAAATAGGGAAAGTTCAATTCAATTCCAGATGTTTGGAAGTCATTTTGAAGACTCTGGATAAAATATGCTGTTTCATCTGAGGGTGAAGTTCAGAAATAAGCATTGCAATGTCAGGGCTATTCACATAGCCTGTTGTGCTTTGATTTACTCTTGATATAATAAGGCTAATGTATGGAGAGAATAAAGCTCTTGGGTGACATTTCAATAGAAATTATGTAAGTGCCTAAGTGACACAGACAGTATTATATTACTCATAAATATGCACATTTCAGCATTTTCCCCTGATTTCTTTTGCACTTCTATTCTGAGTACACTAACTACCAGTGATGAAGAGCCCTCAGAATCCTACCATGAAAGGGAAATCAAAAAGCCCTTCACTAAAGATTCTCAGCAAGTATAGATTTATTATCAAAATGAAGATCAAGGCCAGGCATATACTCACGAAATACCAATTCCTGGTCCGTAGAATTGGATGTCACAATTTTGCCCAGGACTGATTCCCCATCCAAATGTTTTCTCACCAGTGAGAGGACACAGGAATGCCTTACCAGACTAGAAGGATGACATTTGTCAAAGCCACATAACACCTAACTCCAGCAATCAGGGATTTTGACCGGTTCCTTAGGCGAGATTTTGCCCAGTTCTTTCTTCCTAGTTAAGATCTATTAGTTACATTTATTATACTATTCATACATTCTTTTTCTGTTTTGACACTACTAAGAACATTTTCAAAGAAATATCTCAAAAAAAAGAAAAAAAGAAATCTCTCATTTTGTTAAAAGTATGTCTAAATGAATTCTCATGATCCAAAGTGCATTTCATTTCATAATTCTTATTCTAAAAAGAGATAAAATTATATAATTATTGGACTTGTTTTAATAAATTATAAATGAGGTGGTCGAGGAAATGACCTTCGAATTACCAGCTTCTTGTAGGAGATGGGAGGGGATGCGCTGCCAAGGCATGTTCTGAATACTCTTGTCAAACAGGGTGACCTCTCTGGGTTTGGAAATCAACTTCCCCAAAGAAATATACTTGTCATAGTAGCAAAAATCAAATGCTAGAACCCCCGGTTTTAATTTTGCTGAAGCCCAATGTTTTATTTTATCTCAAAGGGTCTTAGGAAATTAATTTTAACTCCCACTAAGAACCAAACACTAAGCAAATACTATAAAGCTTTCCGAGATCCATGACCAGGCAGGCAGTGTCCAGATGCTAGCAATGGGGGCTGTTCATTTTGAGCTTTTATAAGACCAACTTCAATTCTCTTGCAAAAACAAGCACAATTTTTACTAATACAGTGAAGTTTTGTTTGTTTGTTTGGTTTTGTTCTGTTTTGCCTTTTGGGGGGTCACGAATCCTTAGATAATCTCATGAAACCTATGGATCCCTTTTTAGAAAAGTGCATAACTTTTCATCCACACAAATTTGTGGTTGCGATTTCAAGGTCCATGACAACCCTGGACCTCATCCTATCAACTCCCCTAGGAATCTCCATGTTAAGAAGCACATTCTTTGCCTGTTGCATTCAAACCTTACAATAGATTGATGACTTAAATTGGACTGATTGTCTTTTCCCTATTCTTCTTCTTCTTTTTTTTTTTTTTTAAGATTTTTTTTATTTGACTGAGAGAGACACAGCGAGCGAGAGTACACAAGCAGGGGGAGTGGGAGAGGGAGATGCAGGCAGCAGGCTTCCCACCGAGCAGGGAGCCTGATGCAGGGCTTGACCCCAGGATCCCAGGATCGTGACCTGAGCTGAAAGCAGACGCTTAATGGACTGAGCCAACCAGGCGCCCTGGTCTTTTCCCTGTTCTTGATCTTGCCCCACCTTCAAAGCTGATAGAACAGGTTGCAAATGTCTGTTCCTTGAATGGAAGGCTAAAATTGATGCTTGACATCATAAGACATATCCAGCAAACACTTTTGGTCCTCTAAACCTAGCCTTTGTACTTTTAGAGATAATTACACTTGAATAAACCTTTGGTCTAAAACTTTGTTTCTAAATTTCTATATCTCTTCTGCATTTCTGCTTTTAGAGTCTTCTCCATTTGGTGGGTGTCCAACAGCCAGAAGGACAATGCCGAATTGAATTTAAACAAAGAAAATGACATCTGTTGGGCCTAAAGAGAGCCAGGGCCTTCTAGAAGAGTGATTGTCCCCATCCACTAGCCTGGCAGCATCTAGACCTGAGCTCTACTAAAACATACTGCTTACTTTTTTTTTTTTAGGATTCAGTTCAAGAAAATGTCTAAATGGTAGGTGTGTTTGGTAACTTAAGAGGAGACCAAGAATCTGACATCACGCTCACAGTATGAGATCCAACTACATGGCTTATAGATATTTAAATAATTTTAAAAAACATGCATTTCCCAAAGAGTTGATATTTGGTTTCATGCATCACTGTATTAAAACTTAAAATAGAAATAATGCCACTTGAATGAAAATCTTAGTAAACTGTGAAGGCCACCTACTTAAATTCCTATTTTGATTTTTTTTTTTAATTCCTATTTTGGAAAAGGCTGAAAGTCTTAGAGTCTAAGAAAATATTAAATAGTAATTTCTGGAAAATTTTTTTTAGTTTTCTCAATATGATTCTCAACTGGCAATTGGAATTCTTAAGTTCTATTCATATAATTTGTTATGGTAAACAGGACTAGTGCTGAAACAATGAATAAAATGATAGCTTTATTTTTTTAAAATATTTTATTTATTTGACAGAGAGAAACACAGCTAGAGAGGGAACACAAGCATGGGGAGTGAGAGAGGGAGAAGCAGGCTTCCTGCCGAGCAGAGAGCCCAATGTGGGACTCGATCCCGGGTCTCCGGGATCATGACCTGAGCTGAAGGCAGTCGCTTAACGAACTGAGCCACCCAGGCGCCCCAAAATGATAGCTTTCTAAGACCTGTGAAGACAGGGAGCATGTCTTACACCCCGTCTGTGCTCAACTACACCTAGGACAACACCTTCTGTATAATGTTTATTCAATAGAGGTATGCTGATTGATATATTGATTTGTATTTTAATGAAGGTGACAGCACTCTTTTGATTCAAGGCATTAGTAATTATAGGTGAAGAGGTAATATTTTTGTGGGTAAAAACACAAGTAAAGTGAGGTCAAAGCAAGTAAAAGCATTTGAATGTATTACTTAAGGACTTCTGCCTGAAATATTAAAATATGAAATATTGAAATATGAAACCCTGAAAAGAAATCCCATCATGCCCCTGAAAAAAACGTATGACACTAGTAACAGAGTGATCAGTGATGTCATGATTTGTCCTCCAGTAGGCAGTAAAATGCTACCTGCCTCCTTTATTTCACAATAAATAAGCTTTGTGTGCATGTTGTCCTCTGGATTATTTGCTCCTCTGTGCTAGAATTATCCTGCAGAGTTGATCATGATTGCTTAGTCATCTATTTCCTACCAATGAGCAGATGACTCTCTAGGAGAAAATTAAGTACTCTGGAGTGCATTAACTCTTCCAGACTAATACAGTGATTCTGAAAGCTTAGCTACTAGCTTAAAGCTTAGTTTAGCGGGTCTAGAGTCTCAAGACTGGAGGATTTGAAGGAAGCAACTTAGAAGACCTGGCAGGATCTGCTAAATATGGCGGGAGTGCTCTTAGGGCAGACGTGTTTTCCTGAACAGCTGAGGCCCACAGTGAAACACTATATTTGCCTATAATATGCATTTCGGCTGAACTGGCAGCCACTCAGGGCTAGTGTTTATCTCCATATTCTTGCTTGGTAAGGATAAATGTTAGCTGACAAGTTGATGTACTTTAAAAAGAATGCAGACGCAGGAGATCCATTGACCTTTGATAAAAATGGTAAAAATAAAACAACGGCAAGAGAAATGTACTTGGAGGTCCCATATCTTTTTATTTCCCTAGCCTGGGATTTTATATTATATATCTAAAGCACTGCTATGTCCAGGGTAAAGAGTTCCAAGTGGCTGGCTCTCCCCGTTAACCCTGGTGTAGTAAGAACTCAGTATTGCCCTATTCTGGTAGGTCAGGCATTCAGCCGGGGCCATGGCTATGACAACTTTGGTGAGAGCCTCCATCTTGTGAAGAGGAGAAAAGGAAGAGTGGTGTTTGGATGGGGTATGAAAGGATTCCCCTCCCTCCCTCCCTTCATCCCTTCCTTCCTTCATCTTCTCTCTCTGCTACTCCCACAAGAGTGGACTGTGGCACCCGACTTCCATCAGCACAGTGTCTTTTGTTTAAGATAAGGTTTTAGAATAAACATCCCCATAGTTCTCCATTAATGCTGGCTTTGGGTAATAAAACTGAACTTGATTAGAGTTTTGTTGTTAGCTTTATAATCTTGTTTTTTGCTATTTCAGTAAATGGCTAAAGGGTGTTACTGACTCGGGTACAACTTGTATAAAATATCTGTTTTCTTGACAAAATACCTACTACTTTCTAGAAACCAACAGTAAGACCTTGTGTCACCTGAGCCGTTACTATATGCTGCTCACTTGGCTAAGCTCACGTCTCTATCCATTGACTTTAGTCTCAAAAGTGATTTAGTCCAATGTGCTCAGTTTGTTTCTATTATTATTCCTACTTTACAAATGAAAGGAACAGAGCTTGGAGAGACAGAGTGACTAACTGCAGATCCCACTGCTAGTATGTACTGGAGGCACGATTTGAACCCAGGGCTTCTGGCGGCAACACATGCCTCATAGCACCAAACAGCCCTGTATCCTTCCAGAAGACAAAATGTTACCCAGAAGCCACAGCAATTCTGACCTTGATGTCATCATAACCCACACTCTGGGTTCTCTCTTACCTCCCAGGGAAATGTGGCTATCCTGTGGGCTAGCCTAGATTACAATAGAGGAAGCAGATTCCTGTTGTACGCCAGCATCTCTCCCCCTCAGCTTCCTTCTCCAGCCCCATCCCCAATCCTCATGAGAACCTCCAAATTGACTGGCCTAGAATGAGACTCCCACATTTCGGGGGAGTGGGCCATTCACTGTTTTAAGGAAAAAATCTGATAAAAAGGCATCTTTTGGTAGGGGAATATATATGCAAATATTGAAAAAATATCCTATGCTTCAATAATATATCATGCATTGTCTATTGAGATAGCAATTGGCTTTTTTTTTTTCTTGACAAAAATAGTCCTTAACAAAAATATTGGTCATTAGGGACCCAATAGGCCATAGGGCAAGAAAGATATATGGATTTTTTTCTTCTGACAGAGGCACATACTAGCTAAATACCACAGTCGTAGTTAAGATTTGTCTTCAAGGGACTTGGAACTTTGGGAAGAATTCTATAAAAGTGACCTAAAGGACCTTCCTAAAGGAAGGACTGTGGTGTTTGCTTCATGATGCATATAAACTCTCCTTTGATTTTTATTGTTGTTACTGAAAATAAACATGTGTAGAATACATAATTCAAGATATCAGCCTAACATCTGGTTTTGCTGTTTAAGAAGCTAAGATCCATGCTGGAGAATTTTAGGTCCCTTGTAGGATGATCGGTGTCTGGTGACAGCCCTCTGAGCAAGACACTTTAAGTGGGTGATCCTCTGGAGACAGAAACATGGAACAGATAAGTAAATTTCCAACTTCTCTGGGCAGCAGAACTTTTCATTGCTCAACACATTGATTTGTAGATCTCCCAGTAAGAAGATAAAATCTGATAAATCCAACTCAGCGTTAGTTTGGGACTAGTTGGGCCGATGGTCCGTAAGTAGAAATGATGGCTGTCAATTCCAAGTTGAAATATGGACATAGGGATATAAACTGTCTTTATTATTCTCTTTCCCTGCTACTTTTTAAAAAATATTTTATTTATTTGACAGAGAGAGACACAGTGAGAGAGGGAACTCTAGCAAGGGGAGTGAGAGAGGGAGAAGCAAGCTTCCCGCCAAGCAAGGAGCCTGATGTGGGGTTCGATCCCAGGACCCTGGGATCACGTCCTGAGCCGAAGGCAGATGCCTAATGACTGAACCACCCAGGTGCCCCTTTTCCTGATATTGTGATGGGGGAGCTAGGAGCAAAAAGTATCAGCCTGGGTCCCTGAGTGTCAATGAGGAGGAAAGAATTCTTTCCCCCAAATTTGCATGAGTCAACACTGACACTTGCCACCACAGCATAAACAAGACTGAGCAATCTCAAATGAAATCTAGCTCATGGTCTTTTTCATGTCTGTAGTCCACTTTTCTCCAATCTAAAAAGCAATGAAATACTGGTAAATGCTATAACATGGATGAACCTAGAAAACATCATGTCAAGTGAAGATGCCAGATAGAAAAGGCTATGTATTATATGATTCCATTTATATGAAATACCCAGAAAGGCAAACCTGAAAAGAGAGAAAGCAGATTAATGATTGCCTAGAGCTTGGGGTGGGGGGAGAGGAAGGGTGAGATGCTTGAATGAGTGAGAGCTAAGAGGCATAGGGTTTCCTTCGGAGGCCATAAAAATGTTTTAAATTGGTTATGGTGATGGTTGTACATCTCTGTGAATATATGAAAAGCCACTAGTTCTTAACACTTTAAATGGGTGAATTATATGGTATATCAATTATATCTCAATAAAGCTGTGAAGAATAAGCAATGCGGTATGACTCTTAGAACACAAGGCAGGGCCACCTGGGGGGCTCAGTCAGTTAAGTGTCTGCCTCCTTTGTCAAATGCATAAAATCTTAAAAAAAAAAAAAAGAACCCAGGGCAGATTTGCAAAAAACGCATTTTTCTTTTTAAGATTTATGTATTTATTTGAAAGAGAGAGAGAGTGCCTGCAAGCAGAGAGAGGGCAGAGGAAAAGGGAGAGAGAGAGAATCTCAATCCAACTGCCCATTGAGCATGGAGTCAGACCAGGGCTCATTCTCAGGAGCCTGACATGCGGCTGATCTCATGACCCAGGAGATCATGACCTGAGCTGAAATCAGGAGTCAGATGCTTAACTGACTGAGCCACCCAGGTGCCCGCCAAAACCACAAGTTATTAAATACTCTATAAAGCATCAGAGCTCCAGATTCTGAGGTCCTGTTCTTTGGGGTCAGCTGCAAATTTTATATGAATAATTAATTCCAAGGACCCTTAATCCCCAGAATCACAGTGAAATCAGGGATGTTCCCAGGTACATAGACAAAGGCTCAAGTGCCCCTAGTCACCAATGTTTCCGGTCTGCTGTGGGCATCACGGCCGTTCGCTGAAGTCTCATGATTTCTGCAATCTCTCTGTACCTCCCTGGGCATGGCTAGAACTCTGGAACTCCCACATCTCCATCAAACTTTTCAGGACTCGGCTCTCCCAGACTCAGCCACCTCCCTCTTTGCCAGGCCAGAGGGAACTCTTTCTGGTTAAGAGTACTTCTCTTTGCTTCCCCAAACTGCTCTGTGGTGTCCCTGACCCTCAGTTCTCCCTGCTCTTTAAGAGCTGTCCTTGAAAGCTCATAAAACCCACAACACAGCTAAGTTTTAAGGACAGATGGCAGTATGGTAGTGTATTTATTAACAGGTGCCCACTGCAGACAGAATTTGTGGGGAAACAAGTCCCAGCTACAGGCTCTTCTGCATATTCTGTCGTGAAAGGAGGAAGGGCAAGGCAGCTCGAAGCAGTGAGAAGAACCGAGTTTAGACTCAAACCCATACATCCCAGTTTTGGCCCATTTATTTCCTACTTGGTCTCTCTCAGCAGCCATTTCCCACCAGGCTAATTACAGTAGCCATCTCACCCTAGAGTTAGACTGAATCACTCTGTGAACTCTGCTACCTACCCAGGGCTGTGTGGGGATAAGACGCTGTAATGATGAAAATGCTTCTGGATCAACTTCTTGGCCGCGTACCCTCCACTGCAAATTGAAGTCACTATGTGGCCCTTGGCACTATTAGACCCAGGAAATTTCTAGCTGTCATAGTTTCAGGAACCCCACTGTGTCTTTCTCCAAGAGCTGTAAGCCCTGCCACTCAGTTCTTCCTGTCACAAATGTCCTTTCATTTCAGTTTTAGACAAACAAACCTCTTGTCTGAGACCCGCATCCTTCACATTTGCCCCGGCCAGCTTGCTGCGACCAATTTCAGTTCTTCTCTGACTGAATGTGTAGCCGTGTCTCTCCCCTCTGTTTTCTTTTGGGAAAGAGGCCACAGCGAATCCAGCCATGGCCTCTTCTGGGAAAGGGCTCTTTTCAGGTGAGGTGAAGACCAACACTGAACACAAAGGACAAGTAGCCTGGTCAAGCCCCCAGTTGCATTTCCAACATTCTTTTCCCATGCTATGCTCATCTGTCATTCGGCCAAAAGGAAGACAAGCACAAAAATCAAATAAAAACAAGGCATTATCCCCCATACATCAGGATCTGAAACATAAATGGACTGTAGTTCATAAAAATGTTTCTAGAGGAGCCCCCAAACCACAGTCCAATTTGTAAGGTGCTACACATTGAGATTTTGCTGAGGTCTATGTCATAATGTCATTCAAGAAAGTACCTTTGAGGGTATTCATTCATTCATTCATTCATTCACCTAAAATGAGCCAACAGAATGGCAGACACTGGGTAAAGAGAGAGGGAGGGAGAACACATTCTGCTCTCAAGACTGTCCTTTTTTTAATAGAGGAGTCAGACTATCTCCCTCCCAAGAGCTCTTCTAACATCACACATACATTACAACTCAGTGATCTATGATAGAGGTACTAACATTCTCTCCATTTTCAAAAGAGGTAACAGGCATGGAAGAATCGAGTAACTTCCCCAAGTCCCACAGGCAGCAGGTGGTGAGCCAGGTTTCAATCTCGGCATTTCAGCTCCAGGATCTGTGCTAGCTTCCACTTTGCTTCCTTTTCTATTCACTGTCCATACTTCGCCCCAAGGGACTGAGTCTCACTGATGGTTCAGGTACTATGTGGGGGCCTTTCAAAGTCCCACATTTCTAAACAATACATAGGTAATCAGCTCTTCTGGTAATTTATAAGCCCAAGCGTATCCAAGACGTTTTAGGTGTCAGGGAGCACTCTGTCCGTCAGGTGGTTGATTTAGTGCATTTTTCTCACCTTAAAAAATAAAAATCTGTTTTCGCTAAAACTTTGGGAGGGATAACATATAATCAGAGAAAGGAGACTCGGACCATAGTGAAAAGCATTCACTTTCTCTAGCTTGCTAGCCATGTTATCAAGACGCTTCAGTGATTTCACTGTGCAAATATCTAGTGAATTCAATCAACATTCCATGAACCCACAGGACCACTCTCCAGAATCTATGTGTGGTAGATGTCAAGGGCAGTAGACAGCTATAGAATTTGGATTCATTTCCAACAAAACAGCCACTAGTAGGCAATAACTAGCATTTATAGTGCTTGATAGCATAGTTGGGGGAAGGCCATTCAAGCTTCTACCAAGTCCCCCAGGTAGTCTGTTTCTATGAAACATTGCACCAACTGCTGGATCTCAGCTCCCTGTCTGCTTCCCTTCTCAACAGCCATCCAGTATCAATCCTCCTAGCATGCTCATGCACACACACACACACACACACACACACACACACACACTTGTGTGCAGATAAATTATATATTCTTATGACTTTGTGAAATATAGGGTGTACTTCCTTATGAGATTATACGAATACATTTCAATACAGAAAAAGAAAACAGAGCATCTTTAAACACAGTGGATGCAGAATGAACAGCGGCTATAAAAATCCCAGAGTGGCTGAAGGACTTGTGTCACCTCCCATCGGGGAGCATCGTAGCCACACCTTCCAGAGCCCAGAAGAGGTTCTCCTGTTGTGATCCCCATCTTCCATGTGGACAGACAAAAGTTGAAACTGCCGACCCCTTGCTTTGTGCCTTTTCCCTTCATAAAGTGCCACTTTCTCCTGTTTCCTGTTGCCCTTCACTTTTCCACCAAACTGTTTCTCCCTTCCTCTGGGAGGCACAGCATTACATTTCCCAGACTTCCTTGCACCTGGGCGTGTGCACGTGACTGAGTTCTGAGCAGCGGAACTTGGACCTGAGTGGTAGACTTGTGGGAGGAGCCTAGTAAAACTCCAGGCACCATTCTCTTCTCTTCTTCCATCTGGGTTTCAGTGAATGACTGGGAGGTCAGAGGTCGATGTGGAGAACAGTCAACCCACATCGAAATGTAAAGAAAGCACTCAATAAACATTTACAGTGCTGTGTTAAGCCACTAAAATTTGGGGATTGTTAGTTCCAGCAGATATCTGACCCCATTCATTTACATAAGAATTGTGTAATATAATTTAAATGCTGTGCTGTCCTCTGAATCAGATTTAAATAAACTTCAGCATCACTTGAAACTCATTTCTGATAAGATGCCATGAAGAAAACTAAACTGAAATTCTTAGTTTGGAGTGCAAGTACCATAAAATGAAGTAAAACAAAATTAATTTAAACCAGATTAAAATTTCATCTGATTTGATGTACTGCCTTTCATCCATCAATAAATGGAATGTGGTGAAATATCTTTATATATCCTTCAAATGTTTATGTTCTATTTATAAGGCTCTTCAAGAGCTATGCCCCAATGAGCTTGTTTTTGTAATTCTGAACTCCTTCAGAAAGTACTTTTATATTTAACACAGCATGTTTGATTGTTGCTAAGCATCCATTTGGTGCAAATTAATAAAAACACAAGCACTAGCTTCAAAAGCCAAAAACAGAATGGGGTTGGAGAGGAGTCACTAGAATTATTTCCCTCTGATTTAGAAGAACAAGATTTCACATATGAAATCCTACCGGGGTTTTTTTGTTGTTGTTGTTCTTTACTTTTTCTTTCCTTCTTTGCCAGAGGCTTCTGCTCTAGCTGAGAGGAGAGCATAAGTGCAAAATTGTGATTGTTAAGTGCTTAGAGGTTGATTAACACCCCACAGATTCTTCATCTAGGGAGAAACCTCATCAGCAGCTGGGAACAGAATCCTTTATTTTTCTCAAGTTTTATTTTGCTCCCATTTCATTGGCCAAAAGCAAATCCTATGGCCTTACGGAATACCCCTGTGCTGAGCACTGGGGGGTGAGCGAATGGGGTGAGCACCCTCTTCAGAGAATGGCCATCTTCTGATTACAGCTCCTTCTAACAAGTCGGCAGTGGACACGATTGGACGTGTAGACACGTGAGGGGACCAACTTACTCCACATCGGGGCATCAAGGAGGTGAAGGGAAGGGAGTTTGAACTGAAGCTGCAAAGGACTATTGAAGCCAGACACCAAAACCCCAGGCCGATTTCGGCCTCAGTGAGGAAAGAGGAAACTGGCAGGAGACTAGGCTTAGTGAGCAGTAATTGATAAAATTTAGTTAATGAATGAACTATGTGTTTGGTCAAATTAACTTGAAAGAGAAAAATGCTAACCAGCTTATCATATGCAATAGGAACTTTGAACCTTGCTTTTATGGGTTTTCGAGGCAATGGCCGCAGAAGGGGATAATGAAATCTTTGGGGAAAATTGTATTTGATGAGCCAGGGGACCTCCAAAGACACTCAGAGTTTGAAAAATATTACTCAAGTGTCAGATGAAGAGTTTCAGTCTATACTGGAAAGGAAACTTTTTCTTGTTTTGTTTGTTGCTGCTGTTGTTCCAGTTCCTGTAGCCCCTCTTCCCTTGCTTCCCCTCCTCTCCCCTCCCCCTCTCCCCTCTTCCTCCTCCTCTCTTCCTGCCTCTCCCTCCTCCTTTTCCTCATCACTATTTCCATCACCACTTTTTGACTTCTACTGTTCGGTCAAGTTTCATGGAGTTCTTCAAATTGTGCTTAAAAAAAAAAAAGATTTTATTTATTTAATTGACACAGAGATAGATCACAGGTAGGCAGAGAGAGAAAAGAAGCAGGCTCCCTGGATCCCAGGACCCTGAGATCATGACCTGAGCTGAAGGCAGAGGCTTTAACCCACTGAGCCACCCAGGCGCCCCAAATTGTACTTTTTAAAAAAATTTTATTTGTTTATTTGACAGAGAGAAACACAGCCAGAGAGGGAACACAAGCACGGGGAGTGAGAGAGGGAGAAGCAGGCTTCCCGCCACCGAGCAGGGAGCCCCGATGCAGGGCTGGATCCCGGGACTCCGGGATCATGGCCTGAGCCTAAGGCAGTCACTTAACCAACTGAGTCATCCAGGTGCCCCCAAATTGTACTTTTTTAATACTAAAAATGTACACCATGGGGCACCTGGGTGAGTCAGTCAGTGAAATGTCTGCCTTTTCCTCAAGTCATGACCCCAGGGTCTTGGGATCCAGGCTCAGGTTGGGGGGGCCGGGGGGGGGGTCCCTGCTCAGCAGGGAGTCTGCTTCTCCCTCTCCCATTGACCCTCCCCCTGCTCATGCTCTCTCTCTCTCTGTCAAATTCACAAAACCTAAAAAAAAAAAAAAAAAAAAGTACATCAATTGTCTCAGCATTATATTTGGTTGCATGAGGAAAATTCCAAAGTAACAGTGATATAAGCAAAAGCATACAAAGGCTCATTATGTCCTATTAAGGACATCCGAGGTCAGTAGTCGAAGATGGTCTTGACACTCCATAGAGTCACCAACCTGACACAGAGAAGGATAAAGAGACCTGATAAGGTCACACATCAAGTTTGTGGCAAAACTTGGACCCCTGGAACACAAGACGAATTCCATAACTTGAACATTGAAATTCCAAATGATTTCTAAATTTAGTTCATTTTGAGCTTGCCTTTTTTCCTCCTAACCTCCTTCTTCCCTGTGATTTCCTTCAGCTCCTTTGTTGGTTTTATCTTCCTCTCCCAGCATCCCTATAATGAGACACACTGCTCGGTCTTATTCACCAGGAAAACAGGAGGTGTCAGAAACGTAGAAGTCACTGCCTCTGAGGTGACACAGTACCGCCTTACAGTTTTGACAGGATCTTTGGGAGGTAACAAGAAAAACTGCCCAGAACTCAAAAACGGCATGTAGGTACAAAAAAATAAAAATCAGAGCGAATTCACCTGGTTACAAAATGGGACACAAAATCCTAGTGACTTAATCATTTTTGGTGCTTTTGACCCTTTCCCCTATAAATAACTGTTAGGCTATACTAACATTATAAGAAGGCAGTAGGTGTGATAGAAAAGGAGGTGGGCTTTAATTTCAGAGCCCCTGGGCTTATATTCAGATACTACCCATCTCCTAATTAAATGTCTTGGATAAATTATTTCCATAACCTCAATTTCCTCAAGTGTCAAATAGAGGTAATAGTCTCCACTATCAGTAATAGTTTCTACCTCCACAGGCTAATTGGCAGTATGAAATGAGGTAATATAAAGAGACATTTTGACCCCCTACTTTCTTCTTCCCTCTTTTTCTTCCTTCCTCCCTCCCTCCCTCCTTTCCTTCCTTCCTTCCTTCCTTCCTTCCTCCTCCTTCCTTCCTTCCTTCTTTTTTCCTTCCTTCCTCCCTTCCTCCTTCCTTCCTTCCTTCCTTCTTTCCTTCCTTCCTTCTTATTTATTTATTTTTTATAGAAACAGAGAGAGCAGGGGAGGAGCAGGAGGGGAGACTCTTAAGCAGATTCCACACCCAGAGTGGGGTTCATTCCACCACCCAGAGATCATGACTTGAGCTGAAATCAGGATCCGGATGCTTTAATCAACTGAACCACCCAGGCATCCCATTGGCTCTTCTGTTTTCAACAAATGACAACAAACTACAAAGAAAACAAGTCATATGGAAATTCATTTTACAGAATTAGGAATATTAGTTCTTGATAATTTGAATTTTTAAATAATTATTACATTGGCTTGAAATATTCTGTTCCCAAAGGAAGTGCAGTCATACAATTTTTAAAAATATCCAAAATACAAACAATTCAAGGAACAGACTGTTTTACTTACTACTGTGTCCAGACTGGAAAAGTTTGGGGTACTTGGTAAGTATTCAGTAAAATATTTGTTGAATGAATAAACACATGAATGAAAGAAAGAACTTTCATTTATTATCTATAAACTTGACACTATGGTAGTTGCTGGAAACATAAATGAAACTCAACTTTTAAGAATCTCAGATTCTAAGTATGGACAAACTGACAAGATAATTTCAGATAAGGGTTAAGTGCTTTGAGGAAAGTTAAACAGAATTATATGATAGAAATTGACTTAAGAAATGTGAGGGGGCTAAAAGAGTTTTAGATATGATGGTCAGAGAATTCCTGAGTCATAAAGGAATACCAATCACAGGACGAAATAGTTGTGTTATTGAAGATTTCTTCAACAAGGATTTTTTGACTTAAATTAATAGGACTCTGTTTAGTTCATTTTGGAGGTATTTCTCCAGGTATTCATCGCAAGGTTTCTAGTTCTGGGTATTGCTCTCTTCCTAGATATTGCAAAACTTGACAATCCTGAGGTTTTAGGATCTCCAGAGGACAACTTTGAAATTGTTACATTGGGCACTGTTTCCTAAAATATGTCCTTGTAAAACATAAGACAGTCATAGATGTCTGACCATAGAGTAACATGTATTACATACAACCTGATGTTTTCTCATCTTATTTCTTTTTAGAGAGAAAGAAAGGGAGTGAGAGAGAGAGCTTGCACAATGGGTAAGGGGGAAGGGACAGAGGGAGAGAAAGAGAGAATCCTAAGCAGGCTCCACACCCAGCCCAGAGCCCAACATAGGGCTCAATCTCACCACCCTGAGATCAGGACCTGGGCTGAAATCAAGAGTCAGATGCTTAACCAACTGAGTCATCCAGAAGCCCATCTCATCTGACTTTCAATATTTTATTTTTAAGATTTACTCACCTATTTGGGGGACAGAGAGAGAGTATGTGCATGTGCACATGAGCAGGAGGAGGGGCAGAGGGAGAGGGAAAGAAAGAATCCTCAGGCAGACTCGCTGCTGAATGCTGAGTGTGTCCCAGGGGCTTGATTCCAGGACTCTGAGATTATGACCTGAGTTGAAATCGAGAGTCAGCTGCTTAACCAACTAAGCCACCCCAGCCTCCCAAATTTTATTTTAAATTTATTTTTTTCCTCTCTGTACACATATTAACATCAAAATACAGTTTGGTAAATACTGTTATTGTGTAAAAAATGAAGCTTTGGTACAAATAGAAAGGGAAGAAGTTGGTCCTTTGCTTGTGATCCTTGTAATTCTGAATGGGATATTTACAGAGTTATCAGAAACTTAAAATAAGCTCTAGATATCATATTTACATACATTACCCACTTGACTGAACCCAGTGAACTGAGAAGAGTTACTCATGTTTAGTTTTTTGGTTACTGGAGGTTTTTAAAAGTAGTCCTGATATGAAAGGGACATATACTTCAGTTCCCTTTTATCTTTGCGTCGTAAGTGTTAACGACATTCAAGCAGATCTGTCTTTGGTTTGGTCAGGTTGGGTTGGGTTAGGTTGGCTTTAGCACAAGGCAAGTAGTGAAATATGGCAGAAACTTTATGAGTCTTTTTTTTTTTTTTAAAGATTTTATTTGAGAGAAAGAGTGAGCGAGAGAGAGCATGGGGGGGCGGGGTGGAGGGGTGGAGGGATAGAAGACTTCCTGCTGAGCAGTGAGCCCTAGGTAAGGCTCCATCCCAGGACCCAAGATCATGACCTGAGTGGCAATCAGATGCTTAACTGACTGAGCCGCCCAGTGGCCCCGCTCATGAGCCTTTTGCCTGTGAACACCGTACTCGGTTCCTTTGTTCCATCACCCACTAGAGGGGGTTTAAGACAAATGACTTGGACTCCCAAAGCTTCACTTTCCACATCTAAAAATAGGAACCATAATCACCATCTTCTGCTTTTTGAAGAAGGAGTCGAGCTAATGGAAGGGGCCTGGAGGAGAGTGTCATTCTAGCTTCTCTCAGAAATGTTAGCATGGGTACTGTATATTCTCCCTCTAAACCTCTTTTCGAACCCCCACTGGAAATTCAAAGGGAAAAGCAGAATGTTTACTGTTTTGTTCCTGCAATGATTACTCACAGAGTGTTGATTTATTGAATCAATTAGTGAAGAAGTAAAATTGGTGTCCTATTTTACAGGTGTGAAATAAGCTATTCAGCAAGTACCTTGTAGGATATACAATATACTAAGCCAGAACTTTTCTAGATACTTTACTTTGCTGTTTCACCCAAACCAAAGTAACTGGAGTTCAAACTAACAAGCATCCCTGGCAAATAAAATAATTTCTCCTTAGCTGCCTAAAATTTTCTAAAGATGTAGAAAATTTCAACAAGTAATGACTGAATTCATCACGTTGCTGCGGCTGTCTAATAATAACTATGAGCTCTCCAACTGTTCCCACCATAGCATCAAGGAGAAAAGTCAGATTGCTTATGTCTTGGATGACTACACTGTTTCCAGCAGACCACACGCAACGAAATGCAACAACAATTTAACTTTGATAAGAACTGATTAAGTTAACAGCACCATTTTAGAAGATTGTTTAACAAAACATATTTTTAGGCCTTGGAAATCCATGAAGGATTTCAAGCCCACTTGTCCAGAGTGCTACCATAACACACAATGTTTTCAGTTCTCTGGAGTTGCTTCATGAGTCATTCCTAATATTAACCCGAAGTTGAACTAGTGGTATGTTCCTTTGCTTGGATTATTTAGCTTTAATCTAAATGTTGATTTCAGAACTGTGGAATATAAAAGTAGAATCATACTAACTAGCATGGAGAAAGAGAAGCAGTGTATCATGGAAATGAGGGGAGCCGGAACATTCTACCAACTATTCTTCCTTCTTCTAGGATGCATTGCCTCCTGATGGAAAATGGCTACAATTACTGAGTGCATCCTGTTTTGTCAGAATAACACAGGAAAAATAAATTATGACCAGAATAGGAAAAATCCTGGACTTAAGAGGCAAGCCACTCTCTTTTAATTTGTTCTTCTGTAAACTAATGATTTCATAGATTATTTCTAAGAAATCTCCCAGTTTTCTGCTTCTTTCATGGTCCAAAATCCATACATAATTTTTCTCTTCTTTTCTGACTTCTCAAGACATTCAGATACCTTTCATACTTCTTCTTTACAGTTTGCTTTCTGGTAAGTCTTAAGCAAGAAGCCACGTTAGTCTAGTCTCCCCAAGACACTACTGGACTATTGGGAGGGAGGCTAAGTAGTGTTTGTGATGGGGGAGACAGATTCCTTTTCCTGAAACAGAAAATCAGGAAGTTGAACCTTTGTTCTACCTGTTGGTCTTTTTCTATACCTGCTGCAGATAAACTTGATCATTAATAGGTAACTCTTTCATCAGTCTAAAAGTATCTTTTACCATCTTCTGTGACACGGATGCTATGTCAGGAAGTACTGGAATAGTAAGGAAAGTTAAAGACTTTGTCTCTATTACTGAGGTCTTTGCATCCCTACAAGAGTGAAAAGGCTTGTGTAAATAAATAGCTGATGCCATAGACCAAAAGACAGCATGTGTTAAATTGTGTGGTGTTGGCAATAAGTGCATAGAAAGTCCTTTATAAGATTCTGTTTTGTTTTGTTTTGTTTTTGTGGGTTGTGTGTGTGTGTGTGTGTGTGTTTACAATAATTGGAGTAATGCCTCATGGAGAAAAATGAATGCTAACCCTAAAGAGTGGTAAGAATTAGGATGGAAATGGCAGATATCATATCATAACAATTGAGAAAGTTTAAGGAAAAAGATATGAAAAGGTGATGGGTAGGGGCATTGGTTTCCCATTATCCTCTATCCTGTCAACTAGAGCTTGCCAAATAGTGGCTCCAAAGACAAAGCACAGTCTGTCTGGCAAACATCCAAGGATGAGGAACTTTCCTAAAGCAAAAGGGAAAGGGGATGTATGCAAGAATGTGCAAGGCTGTCTGCAATTAGAAAATCCAATGGTTAATTGGAGTTTTCCCTAGCAACGGCAAAAGATAAGCTTATCGCAGGGCCTAAGGCACTACCAAGTTTTAAGATCTTAAGAAAGATCCTACTTGGGGTGCCTGGGTGGCTCAGTTGGTTAAGTGACTGCCTTCCGCTCAGGTCATGATCCCACATTGAGTCCCACATCAAGTCCCACATCAAGTCCCACATCGAGTCCCACATCGGGCTCCCTGCTTGGCGGGAAGCCTGCTTCTCCCTCTCTCATTCCCACTGCTTGTGTTCCCTCTCTGGCCGTGTTTCTCTCTGTCAAATAAATAAAATCTTAAAAAAAAAAAAAGAAAGAAAGAAAGAAAGAAAGAAAGAAAGAAAGAAAGAAAGAAAGAAAGAAAGAAAGATCCTACTGGCTCCCCTTGCTACATTGAGGTTCCCTCTCTTAGAAAATGTGTCTTTCTCTGGGCATGTAGGTGAGGATCAGAAACTTCCCTAGGCATTGAGATAGAAAAGTGGCAGGAGTTAATTTAAGTCCCAAGACTGTTGAGAAATGTGGCAGTCATAGTAATTTTTCTTAAGCTAAAAAGGACTCTTAAGATTATTGGGCTTTTCATTTATATATGGGAGAATAATGTCCAGAAGTTTAGGTAACTTACCCAAGGTTGTCACAACCATTTTTATATGAGAACAATTTGGTTATAATTTCACTATAATGTTGTTCTTTTAGTGAAAAATTTATTATTTTTCCCATCTCTCTGCTATAATGATAAAATCCTTTTCTGATTCTGTCCCAAGCATAACCATTTTTTTAACATTGCATGTGTACCCACATTCTTGTCCTTGGACACTAACTTGAAGAAACATTGCACAAGGAATACGTATTTCTTGTGGAAAATTAAAAAATACAAGTAAGTACAAAAGGGAAAATTAAAGCAATCTTCCATTTGTCCTTAAAGAAAACCATGGTTATATATTCTGTATATCTTTCTTGTGCTTTATATACCTATTTGTAATCTAAAAAATGAGATTTTACTGCTTTAATGGGATGTTATTTTTCAGTCAATATTTGTAAGCAAGTTTTAATGTAAATGCATTTACTTCTAAGCCTCATTCTGGACCCTACATTTAAAAAAAAAAGAGGGGTGAGTTGTAGTTATCCCTGGTGAATTACTTGAATATATTCTATGAAACAGAAAGTTTTTTCAAAACTACTGACTTTGCTTGAAAAATATACCTTTGGGGCAAACTCGAAATGGATGAAAGACCTCAACGTGAGGCAGGAATCCATCAAAATCCTGGAAGAGAATATAGGCAGTAACCTCTTTGACATCGGCCACAGCAACTTCTTTCAAGACACGTCTCCAAAGGCAAAGGAGACAAAAGCGAAAATGAACTCTGGGACTTCATCAAAATAAAAAGCTTCTGTACAGCAAAGGAAACAATCAACAAAGCAAAGAGGCAACCCACAGAATGGGAGAAGATATCTGCAAATGATACTACAGACAAAGGGCTGGTATCCAAGATCTATAAAGAACTACTCAAACTCAACACCCAAAAAGAAGATGAACACATCAAAAAATGGGCAAGAGATATGAAGAGGCACTTCTCCATAGAAGATATACAAACGGCTAACAGACACATGAAAAAATGTTCAGCATCACTAGCTATCAGGGAAATTCAAGTCAAAACCACTCTAAGATACCACCTTACACCAGTCAGAATGGCCAACATTAACAAGACAGGAAACAACAAGTGTTGGAGAGGCTGCAGAGAAAGGGGAACCCTCTTACACTGTTGGTGGGAATGTAAACTGGTGCAGCCGCTTTGGAAAACAGTATAGAGATTCCTTAAAAAATTAAAGATAGAGCTACCCTATGACCCTGCAATCGCA
>PITA01022007.1:0-31358 GCA_004023965.1 Spilogale gracilis | reverse complement strand
CTGCTCGGTGGGAAGCCTGCTTCTCCCTCTCTCACTCCCCCTGCTTGTGTTCCCTCTCTCGCTGCGTTTCTCGCTGTCAAATAAATAAAATCTTTAAAAAAAAAAAAAAAAAAAAAAAAAAAAGGTGCTCTGTCCTGTTCCTTTTTTAAAAAGATTTTATCTTTAAATAATGTCTACACCCAACATAGGGCTCAAATTCACAACTCCAAGATCAGGCATCACATGTTCTACTCACTGAGCCAGCCAGGCACCCCTGTCCTGTTCTCTTTACATCTCAAATGCCCACCTCAGGGGGAAAAAAAAAAAACCTTAAAATTTAAGCAGATTTTGCTATTGCTCAGTAGAAGGAGTGAGTTAACAGCAATTTTTAACTAAATAAATGCCAACTGTAAGGCAATTTAAAGCAAATAGGCCAGTCCAAACCTTTCTATTGGGCAGTAGAACTGGTGCAAACTCCATCCTAGCCTGGTTAAGTGACTTCCACCAGAATCTAAATGCCTGGAGAGAAGCAATTTAATTAATATTTTTCACTGAGGGCTCCTGGTGGCTCAGTCAGTTAAGCATCTGCCTTCTGTTCAGGTCATGATCGCAGGGTCCTGGGTTCAAGCCCCAAGTCAGGCTCCCTGCTCAGTGGAAAGCCTGCTTCACTCTCTCCCTCTGCTGCCCACCCCTGCTTGCACTCTCTCTCTCTCTGTCAAATAAATAAATAAAACCTTAAAATTTTTTTTCACTGAAACCTTCATTTTTATCTACCATTCTATCCTCCGAAACCTCTCTTTCTTCAGGTTTTCTCCACCTGAGAAAATGCCAACCCAGGCACCCAGCCACTTGCTCAACCCAGAGATGTTAATGCACCTGCTCTCTGACCTCCCGCATCCAATGACTGAACCCTGGCAATTCTACCTCCAGTCCATCTTGAATTCATCTACTTCCTTTTTTTTTTTTTTTTAAGATTTTTAAAATTTATTTGACAGAGAGAAACACAGCCAGAGAGGGAACACAAGCAGGGGATGTGAGAGAGGGAGAAGCAGGCTTCCTGCCAAGCAGGGAGCCCGATGTGGGACTCGATCTCGGGTCTCTGGGATCATGACCTGAGCCGAAGGCAGTCGCCCAACCAACTGAGCCACCCAGGTGCCCCGAATTCATCTACTTCTATTTCCCCTAACACCACCCTGATCTAAGTTATCTCTATCTCCCACCTACACAACTGGTCCACTTACTTTCACCCTGACCTCTACCAGATTCCTCAGAAAGATATGTGATTTGACTTAACTTTTTTTAGATATTTCTGCCCTTAGAATTAAGCTCCTTGAAGAGAAAGATCACATCTGATTTTTTTCTCCTGAGTTACTGCTAATGCCTAGCATAGAGTAGGCATTGATAAAATTGAGAGAATGAATGCATGAATGCTTTGTAGAATCCCTGCATAATAGGAGTCCTCCTCTGTAAAACACAGTTATAGCTCAGGGTCCATTCTCTTTTTTTTTTAATTTTTTTCTTTTTTTAAGATTCTATTCATTTGACAGAGAGAAACACAGCTAGAGAGGGAACACAAGCAGGGGGAATGAGAAAGGGAGAAGCAAGCTTCCCGCCGAGCAGAGAGCCCGATGTGGGACTCGATCCCCGGTCTCCGGGATCATGACCTGAGCTGAAGGCAGCTGTTTAACCAACTGAGCCACCCAGGCGCCCCCAGAGTCCATTCTCTTAAAAGTCTTTTTCCCCCCTTGGAGCCTCACGAACCAATTGCTCAAAGATAATTGAGTCTTTTTTCCTTCCTTCAGGCAGATTGTATGGTGACCTTTTAGCAGAGCCTTTTAGGAATAAATCAGGAGAGATCGCTCTGATCAAGCATGACTAGATGGAAATAACCCAAACTGAGACTACCTCTTTTCTAAAGCTTTGGAAAGTGGAGAAATTTTAAAAGAAAAACACCAGGTTAGAAATAAAGTCTTTGAGGCAATACTGCCATCTGGTGGCAGTAATCCTAACCTGCAGGGAACCAAGAACTTCGCTTTTGCTGTGGGTTGGTCTTTTTCTGAAATTTTACAACCTTGATTTTAACTTTGGTATGATTCTCCTTTAATCCATCATGCCTTCTATTCTAGAAATGTATGTCCTTCAGTTCTTGGAAGCTTCCTGAAATTACTTCTTTGATGTTTTTCTCACCATTTTCCCTGTCCTTGTTTTGTTTGGAATTCCTGTAAATTGGATATTAGATCTACTGAGTTGATTTTTTTTTAACTTTTTAATCGTCTTTCTTCCACTTTCCCCTCTGGTTTTTATGGGGTTTTCTGTACTACTTTTTAAGAAGTGATGTTTGGGGCGCCTGGGTGGCTCAGTTGGTTGGGCGACTGCCTTCGGCTCAGGTCATGATCCCAGAGACCGGTGATCGAGTCCCACATGGGGCTCCTTGCTCGGCGGGAAGCCTGCTTCTCCCCCTCTCACATCCCCTGCTTGTGTTCCCTCTCTGGCTGTGTTTCGCTCTGTCAAATAAATAAAAATCTTAAAAAAAAAAAAAAAAAAAAAAGAAGTGATGTTTGGTTCCACCAAAACATTGTTAAAAAACCTGTTGATAAAACAAAGCTGAGTTTATTCCTACTGAATGGAGTAAGTGCTAACTTGACAGTCTACTAGGAGCCTCTCAGAGGATGAGGGCAAAGTTGAGCTGTTCATGCGGTTCTGAAGTCTGCTTTAAGGTAGGTCTTCCAATGCTACCCCTCGATTAGGACTGAACAAAATAATAGTTCTGGGATGGTGGACACAGCAAGCAAGGATTTTGAGATGAGGGGTTGAAGTCTTGAGGAATAAACTGAGGCTCCTGGTTAGCCAAACAGGAAAAGATGTTCACCATCACTGCTCAGTAGGGAAATGCAAATTAAAACCACAATAAGAAACCACTCTAAGCCCAGTAGTATGACCATTTCTAAAATAGAAAATAAATTCTGATGAGGATAGGGAGAAATTGGAACCCTTGTATACTGCTGGTGGAAATGTAACATAGGACAACTGCTATGAAAAACAGTCTGATGGCTCCTCAAAAAGTTCAACAGAGACTTACCATATGACCCAGCAATCCCATTTTTAGGTGTATAGGCAGAATTGAAAACAGGTGCTCAAACAAGTAAATGTAGGTGCATATATTCATACCAGCCTTACGCCCAATGACCAAAAGGTAGAAACAGTCCAAATGTCTTTTAATAGATGAGTGGATAAACAAATTGTGGTATACATATACGGTGGAATTCCCTTCAGCCATAGAAGGAATGAAGCATTGATACGTGCTACCTCAAAAAGTACATTGATACATGGAACTTCAAAACCCCTAGGCTTCGTGGAAGAAACCAGACCCAGAAGGCCACTTATTATATGATCTTACTTACATGAAATATCCAGAATAGGTAAATCTATAGAGAAAGAAAGAGATCTGGTGGTAGCCAGGGACTTGGGGAGGGAAGAGTGAGGAGTAACTATGGACAAGGTTTTTTTTGGGGTAATGAAAATGTTTTAGAACTCGATAAAAGTGGTGATTTAACAGCATGAATGTTCTAAATGTCACTGAATTATATACTTTAAAATGATTAATTTTATGTTATGTGAATCTCACCTCAATTTTCAAAAGAATAGAAGAGATGCTGAAAGACCCACCAAAAAAAGCCTTAGGAATAAGGCAGAAAAACAAACAAAAAATAATGAAACAAATGCAAAGCAAAAACAAAACAAGGAGGCATAAAACAGATAATTTCTGCTTGGAATCAATGATGGATGTGAACATTCTTAGTTTGAAAGGGGGGCAGAGTGTACATAATCAGAAAAAAAGCAAATGAAAGAATTTTCTAATTAGCAGAGCTCTGGGAATGCTGGTTGGACAGGTAAGACATGTGCTTATCATTTTAAGGTCAGAGTTACTAAAGGGCAACAAAACTAAGAGGAACAGAGACTAGGAAGACTCTGCTTTCTGAGAACCTAGGAAGCTTCAAAGAGATAGATCAGAATGGTTTGAAAGTGGTTATAGAGTAGACCAGAAATGACAAACTATTTCATTAGGGATTAGGACTTACAGAGATATAAAGCAAGATAGGAAGGTGATGACTACTTAACAGAGACTACTAAAGCTTTAAGACCTATACCAATCTAAGTAATTTGAGAGGAAACCTGAATCATATTACAACTATACATTTGTGTATACAGTGTACCGTTATGTACATATACTGTAGTACTTGTGCTTTCGAGCTCTCTGACTTGAACAATAGGAAAATCCGAGGATTTATGAAGCAGTAATCTAACTTTTTTTTTAAAAGGTCTTCTTTGACAGAAGTGCATGCATGCATTAGCATGGGGAGGGGCAGAGGAAGAGGGAGAGAATCTCAAGCAGACTTCCCCGAGCATGGAGCCCCAATGCAGGGCTTGGTCCCAGGACCCTGAGATCATGACCTGAGCCAAAATCAAGAGTTGTATGCTCAACCAACTGAGCCACCCAGGCGCCCAGCAGTAATTTAACATTTTATTCTCAGAAAAGTTTGGAAGGTTAAATTAATGAGTGTATAAAGGTATGCTTACAAATGTTCACTGCAGCATTATCTTAGCAAAATAACGGATTCAAAGTAAATGTTTACTAGTATGGGAATGAATAATCTATGGTAACCATACAATGAAATACTATGGAGACATTAAAAAAGGCGAGGTAGATTTTTATACATTGGTTTAAAAAGAGGTCCAAAACAAAACTAAGTGGGGCGGGGGGACCATATTGTAGACCAATGTATGGGAAAGGGTTTCCATTTTTGTGAAACTAAAACCAAAAAGCCCCAGGAACAAAATTCTATAAATGTTTGTGTTAGCCTAGAAAAAAATCTAGGAAGGCTGCACCCAACTGGGAGACTGCTTAAGTTAACGTAAGTAAAGCCCTTAGAACAGGGCCTGGCACATACCTGATGTTCTTTATGTGTTAACCACCATGATTTTTGCTTTATGTGCTTTGATGCCAAATTATTACAAAAATTACTTTTGTAATTAAAAAAAATGTTCACAGAATGACAGAAAAATAAACAGCTAAAAACATATGAAAACAAGCTCAGTCTCATTAAGAATCAAGAAAATACAAATTAAGAGCACCTGGGTGGCTCAGTGGGTTAAGCCTCTGCCTTTGGCTCAGGTCATGATCTCAGGGTCCTGGGATCAAGGCCCACGTCGGGCTCTCTGCTCAGCGGGGAGCCTGCTTCTGCCTCTTTCTCTGCCTGGCTCTCTGCCTATTTGTGATCTCTCTCTGTCAAATAAATAAAATCTTTTTTTAAAAAAAGAAAATACAAATTAAAATAACAGTATCATTTTCTGCCCATCAGATTGGCAAAAAAGGAAAAGGTTTGTAATATCCATTTTGGTGAAAATTTGACTAAACCAGAATTATCACACACAAGAAAATTATACCTACCAGAGTTTAAAACATGTATCCTGTGATCCAGCAACCTCACTTCTAGAAACCAATCCAAAAGATACAGTTGCCACCCATACAAAGTGCTATGTATAAGGATATTCACCATTTAGCAGTAAAAAAACCGGGAATAATCTAATGTCCACCAGTGAAATGAAGACACATGGAATTATGCAATCATCAGAAAGAATAAGATCTCTATGTATCAATATGGAAAATTCTCTAAGAAGTAAAGTTGTGTATCTGTGCCAATGATCAATTTATTGCCCCTCAGCTCCAAATCTATCCTTCATAGCCCTGTTTTGTGATACCAGATATTAACAAACGTTTTTCCTTTGTCAGCTGCTAGAATTTTAGGCTCTATCAGTGTGGGGTGCAAAGAGACACTGCGGGAAGGAGGGGGATTCTCTTCCTGGTTCCTAGGTGCTTTCCTCATTTTTTTTTCTTTGTATTGGGGAAATACCCAGTGATGCTTGCCTGCCGTTAAGTTTCAAGGGTACCCCAACCAGTCAGCTTCCTAGTGAGTTTCAACAGCATGCCTGTGTCTTTCCATTTAATTCTGCTAGCATCCTTCTGAAAAGGGTTCCAGAAATCTCAGTAATTTCCAAGTGAGTTCGTCAGCTCCCAACTCAGCAGTCCAGCCTGCAGTTTCCTGCACGGCAGTCCCAAATGGCAGCAATTCATCAAACTTCGTCACCCAGTGAAATCATCTGTCATACGCTCTCCCATAAAGTCCAATCTTCAGTCTTGGAGAAAAGGGGCCTCTTCCAAATTTGTTCCTTCCTTGAGCACTTTGCCTCAATCTTAGACATAGTGGCTGCTCCCTAAATCTGCTATTGTATTGTTTTAGAGCTCTTTTTACCCCATTGGTAGTTAATTCCATTACTAGTTAATAATTCTTTATATTAAACTTTCCCTATTGAATGTGTGGTTTCTGTCTCCTGAGAGTCTAGCTGATAAAACATCTCATTTATGTTTTTAAGAAACTGTGTGTGTGTGTGTGCATACACACTTAAGTGAATATATAGACGACATGCAGTATACCAAATTATTAACAGTAACTATTTCAGGAAAATGAGTGGGATTGCAAGTATAGGGTAAAAGAGGATTTTCTCATTTACTTTACATACTTGTCATTTTAATTTTTTTTTTAAGATTTTATTTATTTATTTGACAGAAAGAAACACAGCCAGAGAGGGAACACAAGCAGGGGGAGTGAGAGAGGGAGAAGCAGGCCTCCCGCCGAGCAGGGAGCCCGATGTGGGACACGATCCCCGGTCTCCGGGATCATGACCTGAGCCGAAGGCAGTCGCTCAACCAACTGAGCCACCCAGGCGCCCCCATTTTAATTTTTTATAATGAACATTAATTCAGGTATTACATAATTCAAGACAAATGTATATAATATATAAAATACATATATCATGCCAATTTCTGGGGATTAATACACATTCAATACATTCAATAGGGAAACACATTCAATAGGGAAAGTTTAGTATAAAGAATTATTAACTAGTAATGGAATTAACTATTAAGGGGGTAAAAAGAGCTCTAAAAGGGGCGCCTGGTGGCTCAGTTGGTTGAGCAACTGCCTTCGGCTCAGGTCATGATTCCGGAGACCGGGGATCGAGCCCCACATCGGGCTTCCCACTCGGTGGGAAGCCTGCTTCTCCCTCTCTCACTCCCCCTGCTTGTGTTCCCTCTCTGGCTGTGTTTCTCTCTGTCAAATAAATAAAATCTTAAAAAAAAAAAAGAGCTCTAAAACAATAGCAGATTTATGGAGCAGCCAGTATGTCTAAGGTTGAGGCAAAGTGCTCAATTAACACAGTATTGGGGACTGCTTCATGGCTGAGGGTTGCTCTTGGAAAGATAAACTAACTATAAATAGAAAAAATGATAAACTGGAGCACCTGGCTGGCTCAGTCAGTAGAACATGTGACTCTTGATCTCAAGATGGTGAAATTCCAGCCCCACACTGGGTGTAAAGATTATATAAAAATAAAATCTTTGAGGGGTGCTTGGGTGGCTCGGTCATTACCCTTTGGCTTGGGTAATGGTCTCAGGGTCCTGATACTGAACCCCACGTTGGGCTCCCCACTCAGGGAGGAATCTGCTTCTCCCTCTGACCTTCTTCCCTGCTTGCACTCTCTCTGCCTCAAATAAATAAAATCTTTAAAAAAACCCACAAAACTGTGCCCTATGTCAGCCTCCCCGCTTGGTGGAGAGTCTGCATCTCCCTCTCTCTCTCTCTGCCTACTGCTCCCCCTTGCTTAAAAAAAAATACAATAAAACCATTGAAAAAAGGAAAAAAATTATAAGTTATAAAAAGGCAACGAATAGGGGTGCCTGGTGTGGCTCAGTTAAGTGTCTGCCTTCGGCTCAGGTCATGATTCCAGGGTCCTAGGATCAAGTCCTGTGTTGTCAGAGAACTGTGTCGTCCAAGTCCTGCATTGTCCAGCTCCCTGCTCAATGGGAAGTTGGCTTCCTCCTCTCTCTTTTCCTCTCTCTCTGCCTCTCCCCACCCCCCTGCTTGTGCTTGGGCTCTCTCACTCCTCTCAAATAAATAAAGTCTTTTTAAAAAAGGGCAATGAACAGTGTGGAAAAGACAAATTCTATGTGATAAGGATTTGGGATTATTGCATAATTTCATGAGATACCAGAAATTATGGCACTGTTCATTGTGTTAAGAGTTGCATGTGAAGGAAAAATGGTAATAGGAAAGTGACCAGCACCAGCCTCATGATATAGTAAGCAGAAGTTAGTACCTAGAGTAAAAGATGATTATTTATAGGTTTAGAGGTTGCCCAAGCCACGCCTAAAACTCTGGAGGCCTTAACTGAGGGAAAGGCAATACAGTAAGCCCATAAGTGCTAACAACTATCATGCCAATACCTTCCAGCTGTGCTTTACAGCTTCCTCCCACCCCTGCTTAATTGCCTATTCCACAGCTGCCATGGCAAAATCTACTACAGTCAGGGCTATAAAGATAGCATTCCCTAACTTAGCAAGGACTCCAAAATGGAAATTTTTCTTGAAACTGAAGTGTTTTATAGAACCAATCTGAGGGAATGAACTTAAGGTACTGAAGTAGATTTATATGCCATTCATATACAATAAAGATAACTGAACTTGCAAAAAATATGAAGACCTTTAGACTTAAATGGAAACTGGTGTGATTGAAAGGAAAAAAAGCATTTAAATGAATTGGAATCATAGTCCTACCACTATCTAGTATTTCTTTTTACTCAATTAGTTAAGCAGATGGGGTTTAAAGTCAGATTTCCTGGGACCAAATCCCAGCTCTAGCACATATTAGCAAGTTAATCATTCTTGCACTGTTTTTTCATTTGTAGAAAGGGGACAAAAGCACCTACAGCCTAGGTTTTTGAAGAACACGTTAGATATGCACAGTATCTGGTACTTAATAAGGTCTCAATACATGTCACTTTCACTCACTTTATGAGTCTCAGGGTTTTTGTTGTTTTTACTTAAAAATGAGGGGTCCCTACTACATTATCTCAAAAGCCCCATTCCTACTTTACCAGTGTGCAAGTCTAGATATCAAGGATAGGCTTTTTAGGTGGAGGCGGGATGGAAGGAGGTACTACTACAGAAAATAATCTAACATGAAAGTCAATGAACGAAATGTTATCAGAAAGGCAGCAAAATTCAGCAGAAACTGTCTTTAGGGAGTTCACATCAAGAGACTGTGTGGCAGAAGTCAAAGTGCCCCACATCTTGTAAAGGCAGAGTTGAGAAGAGAGACGCCCTTCTGAGAACCGGAGGATGTGCCGGTATCGTGCAGTAATTTAGAGGATGAATCTATTGATCTGGTTGGCTAGGCCCAGTCCTTTGAGAAGAATGACAGTCACAGTCAGTGGGGCTAAGGAAAATTCCCTGTTATCAGTCACGCCTTCAAGGACCACACGTCACCTCCGCACTCTAATTTGCATGTGCCAGTTTGATGTGAAAGAGGCGCTAACTTGGTGATCAGATGGGTCCAGGCGACAGCGGACGCCCGACACACTACGGGACTTTGCGTTACTGCCCCACTCGGATTGAACCCCTAGGGCACCCATACTCGGCTGGGTAACCCTATTCTTCCCGATACCCATTCAGTGTCCCTCTTACACTCTCCGTTCCTTGTCCTTAAGTCCCCTCACCGCGCCGCCCCCCCCAAGTGTCTCCCTCCCTGTTCCCATTTCTTCAGCTCCTCTCAAGCTCCCACTCGCTCCTTCTTCTCCATTGCTTCCTATCTCTCATCTCCGACATTCCTACCTCACCTCTTTCGCGTTTCTACCCCCGCCGGGTTCAGGTTCTCCCCCGGCTCTCACCCTCTTCTAGCGGACGGCGGCTCGCCGGTCCAGGCCGAATCCGAGGAGCGGAGGCCCCGCCCCAGGTGCGTGACGTCCCGGTTCTCCCGCCCCCTGACGGCGGAGCCGCAGAGATTGGTCCCCACCAACCTGGGCGTGTCCGGGCCACTTCCGCCCCTCGCCAGGAGGGGAGCCCTTCCACCCACAGGTCTGGCAGCTAGGGGCTTGTCTGGTTCCTCCCGGAGGTGTGCGTGGTTTCGCTCTACCTTTACCAACTTCGCTGTCAGTTTTGCAGCCTGCGTTTCCAGGATCTGTCCCGTTTCTTGACTGCGCCCAGATTTGCTTTAATTAGGAGACCGAATTAAAAAGCAGGCCTTTCCTCTCCAGACTTCCTTCTTGTTCATTGTGTTTTGGCCGGGTTTCTAAAGTCCAACAAACTGATTCACAGCCTGAGCTCCATGATAGTAGTAGTGGTGGCTAATATTCCAGCCTTACTGTTGACAGTAGACGACAGTAGACAGCTACTAGTCCAAGATGCTTTGTAAGAATTAGCTCATTTCTTTGTAAGGTAACAGATGTTATCCCTGTTTTACAAATGAGGAAACAAAGTTACAGAGAAGTTAAGTATTTTCCTCAAGATACTTATTACTGCAGCTATTAAATGGCAGTTAGGTTAAAACCAGGTAGTTGGGCTCCACTAAACCAAACTGTAACAACTGCCATTGGGACCCTAGGATACATCCGGCTGCAACTCAAGAAGCAAATTTTGAGGCTTACCTCTTCCTAAGTCAGATTTAGAAGACATAGAAGAGAAAGGGTGAGGATGGGAAAGAAGATCAAGAGATTCTTTGTTTTGGTGCTACATTCTCTGAGCTTGGAGAATTGGAGAACAAGGCGGACTTATTATGTGTAAATACAGTATATGGATATCTTTTTCCCCCAGATTTTATTTATTTATATGACTGAGAGACAGCAAGAGAGGAACACAAGCAAGGGGGAGTGGGAGACGGAGAAGCAGGCTTTCCACGGAGCAGGGAACCCCATTGGGGGCTCCATCCTAGGATTCTAGGATCATGACCTGAGCTGAAGACAGATGCTTAACGACTGAGCCACCCAGGCGCCCCTATGGATATCTTTTTGAAATAATTCTTTAAAGGCTACTTGCTAAAATATTAAGAGGAAAAAAAAACTACTAAGTGGTCTCTTACTAAAATGGGGAAAACATAGCTCTCTGATACAAAAACACAGAATTCTGTTTATTTCAAGAGAATGTGTCACAGGAGTAAAAGTGCTAGGTATCCTGAAAAGAAGCCTGTATATTTCTTAGAGTTTGTAAATAGACGGTATTTTTATTTCTGTATTAATATTTAAGGAGAAATATAGTAGCTATGCAAACTTGCCCATTAACTTTATATGTGCATTTCACATGATTGAGTAGTCACATAAATCTCAATTCACTGTCAGAGTTTCCAGAAACAGAGCTTTTCTCCACGAGTCATTACCATACCATGTTACATCACATAATTTCTAGAATAACCAGGAACAAATATGTCAAAAATTTATTTGATATGGTATTTATCATTTCAAATGTAAGTTTAGATAAGGTCCATGGACAGTTTCCAGTATTATTGTTCAGTAAGTTTTCATTATTAGGATACAGTGAACAAGACTAAACTCAACATTTTCTTTTTTTTTTTTTTTTTTTTTTTTTTTTAAAGATTTTATTTATTTATTTGACAGAGAGAAACACAGCCAGAGAGGGAACACAAGCAGGGGGAGTGAGAGAGGGAGAAGCAGGCTTCCCGCGGAGCAGGGAGCCCGATGTGGGACTCGATCCCGGGTCTCCGGGATAATGACCTGAGCCGAAGGCAGTCGCTCAACCAACTGAGCCACCCAGGCGCCCCATAAACTCAACATTTTCTAATAAAGATCTTGGTAAATTGTAGAGCAGGAACTCAGCTAGCTTTTCCAATAAAAAGGTAGTCTGAATAAAGAATGGTACAGAAATGTACCTAACTCTTAGGTACACTGGTCTACTGAAACAGTAAACTCATTTCTACTTAAAGACTAGAAAATGATGGTGCCCTTTAGATAATGCTGAAATGAAAAGACAGGAACACATAGTGGTTCAGTTAATTCAGAGCAACAAAACTGTGTCAATATGTTATGTACCCGGAGAGGAAGCCTTCAGCAATGGCTGAGTGAGTTAAAAAAAATGTATTTTCTCTTTCCTGCCTCAAATTATACCAGTGAGGAACACTGTAAGATGTGTTAGGAGAACTAGTTTCTTTCCTGTCTTCGCCCATGCTTCATACTTAACTCTTGCCCCGGTTGGGAAACTCACTGTAGGCTTTGAAGCAATTCAGTTCATGCTTTGCCAAGTAATTCCTTTGGCGGGCCTCCATCCTAAAGCCTGAGTTGTATCCTCAGGTCTCTCTACTTTTGAGGAAGGAGGATAGAGACTAAGGTAAGTGTCTACTAGTGATTGATCGCATAAAAATTGTTCTTCCTTCAGATTCAGGATGTTAATGGCCTTCATGATGGAACCTTAGGCATCTGGCTCTGAGAATAACGACTAAGAAACACTCTGCATTTTGTTCATTTGGTCATAATACACATCAGTGATGTGACTATAACTCATGGTAAACAAGATGGTCATTTTAAAAAAGATTTTATTTATTTGAAAGAGAGAAAGACAGCTAGAGAGGGAACACAAGCAGGGAAAGTGAGAGAGGGAGGAGCTGGCTTCCCGCCGAGCAGGGAGCCCGATGTGGGACTCGATTCAGGGACTCCAGGATCATGACCTGAGCTGAAGGCAGATGCTTAATGACTGAGCCTTAATGACTGAGCTGAAGGCAGATGCTTAATGACTGAGCCACCCAGGTGCCCCAAGATAGTCATTTTTATATTATTCTATTATTACATTTGGCCCTAGTGATGACAACAAGAACAAAAGAATTTTTTAAAAAAGAAAAAAAAAGGGGGGCGCCTGGGTGGCTCAGTTGGTTAAACAACTGCCTTCGGCTCAGGTCATGATCCCGGAGACCTGGGATCGAGTCCCACATCGGGCTCCCTGCTCGGCAGGAAGCCTGCTTCTCCCTCTCTCACTCCCCCTGCTTGTGTTCCCTCTCTGGCTGTGTTTCTCTCTGTCAAATAAATAAAATCTTTAAAAAAAAAAAAAAAAAAGAAAAGAAAAAGAAAAAAAAAGTCCAGGTCAAGATTATCTAGCTAAGAATTCTAACAATGAACCAAAAGGACTAACTTGGAGAACTAGATTGCCTTCCCTGATGTTAAACTGGAGCTTCAATACGATAGCATCCTATAACTTTCCCAGTATGGAGCCAGGATAATGAACATAATACCTCTATTGTGACTGTCATTTATTTGCTGTTGACTCCCAAATCTACATCTACAGCTCTGATTTCCTATACCGAACTCTAAACTCTAATGGCCTTCTTTATTTCTGCTTGGATGTCCTGGGTGTCCCACAGGTAACTCTAACCCAGCCTGTCCAAAACTGAATTACTTATCTCCACTCTCACCCACCCCAGAACTACTCCCCTATATTTCAGTGAATGAATAGTACCCTCTTAGACTCAAGCCAGAACTAGAAAGCATTCCAGATCTTTTTCTCCCCTCATACTTCCTTCTCATTCATCTAATTAGTGGCCCATCATACTAATTCTACTTGGTTCAGTATATCAAGCATTGCCATCCTTATAAACCGTTAATACTAATTTACTGAATTTACTAAAATACTAAAACACTGCTAATGTCTTAGGTCTGGTTCCCTAGAAGGAGAGTCCAAGCAAGGATATTGGGTGTACATTATCTCTTGGGAGAATGAGTTTTAGGGAAAACCTATAAGAGAGGGAGAGAAGCAGAGTAGGGAAAGTCAAAGAACCTGACAATCATGTGTCTCAGGTAAAGTCTAGGTAAAGGAGGTAAAGTAGGTAAAGGACTTGAAACATTAACCACACCGCAGAATTATGTCCCCTTCAGGCCAGAGGGCCAAACTCTTGTCACCTTCTAGTAGTCACTGACGGAGGGCAGTCGTTGGCTGGGGGGTATCATAGATTGTTTTCTGGGTAGGGTAGCTACAGTCAGTGGTGGGTGATTCTCTGGAGAAAGGGGCAGCTGCGAGTTATCAGCATCCACAGTCACTGATGGGGATGGGGGCTTCCCCTTGGTGAAAGGTGATCTGGGCAGGGCACCCCAGTTTCTACCACACCAGCCCTATCATCTCTCACTTGAACTTCTACAGTAGCCTTCTTGCTGGAATTTCAACTTCTAGACTCGACCACCTTTAATTCACTATCCACACTGCAACTAAGATGACCTTTCCAAAAAGAAATCTGATCATGCAGCTTTTCAAAACTATAGAGAAAAGAGTGAAACTCATTAACATTTCACATCAATCTTTCATGTGAAAACCTTACACCACCCTCCCAGCCTTATTTCCTAGAACTCTTCAGCCACCCACACTTCATGCCTGTCTCACACTCCCACACATATACACGTGCACTCACCTTTGCTCTAGAAATATCAAAGGCAAATTTCATACTCTCTCATATTGCCATGGTTTTATACTCCTGCTTGATCTGCCTAGATCTTTCTATCCCTGCTGCCACTTACCTATCTGGGAAATTCCTGTTCCTTCTCTGGAAGTAAGTGTAGCATCATCTATAAAGCCCTAATTTCTTTAGCCAGACACACCCAAAGCTCTCATTATACCAAGTTACAGCACATGTCACAATGTATTGTAATTGTGTACTTAAGCACATGTCTCTCCATTTAAACCACAGGCTCTTCCTTTTACCTCCTGCGACTGGCTTTGAGCTAAGGCTCCATAAATGTCACTTGCTGATCTTTCAGGTTTATCACACCTTGAATAACATGTTCCATTAATTTAACACTCACTGTTTCATGTGATCCTTCCTTACATGCCCCCAGACTGTCTTCCTGAAGCTCTATGACATATCCCCTTCTTTTTTTTTTTTTTAAGATTTTATTTATTTATTTGACACAGAGACAGAGAGAGCTCACAAGTAGGCAGAGAGGCAGGTAGAGAGAGTGGAGGAAACGGACTCTCAGGCCTCCATCCCAGGACCCTGAGACCATGACCTGAGCCGAAGGCAGAGGCTTGAACCCACTGAGCCACCCAGGCGCCCATATCCACTTCTTTTAACATTGGAGAATTTGATAAACAAGTCCATGTTCCTTCATAACTTTACTAACCTCAGTGTTCTTTTTCCTGAGTCGTTTGCAGTGCTAACTAATGCAGTGATTTATATTTGCGCTGAACAAGCTTTAAAAACGGAGTGAGGGGCGTCTGGGTGGCTCAGTTGGTTGAGCAGTTGCCTTTGGCTCAGGTCATGAGCCCAGGGTTCTGGGATCAAGTCCCATCGGGCTCCCTGCTCAGGGGGGAGCCTACTTCTCCTCTGACTCTGCCTGCTGCCCTCCCTGCTTGTGCTCTCTCTGTCTCTCTGGCAAATGAATAAACAAAATCTTTAAAAAATAAAAAAATAATTAAAAAGATAAAAATGGAGTGAGATTTCTATAGATGAGGAATGAGAAAGTGCCCTTTGAGACTTAAGAAGTAGCATGGACAAGGCGGAGGAATGAGGTGCTGGTGAATTAGAGCTCTAACTGCAGTGTCAGGACAGGGGGGTGTGGTGGGGAAGAGGCTAGCAAGCAACGGGTGTGGAGCCCTGAGCGCCTCACTGATTGAGGTGCAGGGCTCAATCTGTGTAGTCAGGGAGTGTGCAAGTCCGGGCTGTGCCACGTCTTCCCTTGTTGATCTGAAACCTCTCTAAACATCGCTTTCCTCACAACAATTCTATGAAAACTTAAAGAATATATAAAACCTAATTAAAATACGCTGACTGAATGCTCGTGGGAGATGACTGGCAGAAGGGCAAAGGGAAAGAACAATTCAGAAGAAGGGGGAAAGCTGGCTGGGATCTAGAAGGACCCCCTTAGTAGCTGTGGGTGGCCCAGCATGGGCGGATGGAGGCAGAAGGATGGAACTGAGTCCCTGGTCAGACTGAAACATCAAACAATGACTCAGGAGCTGCTACAGACTGAGGCCCAGTGATTGCCCAAGCAGGTTAACTTCCTGGGAGAGTTTCCCAAGTGAGGTGAGAAATACAAAAGAAGTAGGCCTTTCCCAGATGGGAATTGGTATGGGGGAGATGACCCAGGGGTTCGGATTCTGAACCTAGCACGGAGTTGCTTGCCTGAGAGTTGACAGCACATGCAGATAGTGAAGAAGCAGCATCAACTTTAAGAGCATTCATACCCATGGTAAGAACAACATGTTTGGTCTCAGTGGGTGGTAGGACTAGAGAAGAGAATTCCCAGGCAACTGCATGGCTTGATGCACCCCAAGATAATTGAGGAACTCCTGGGGAACCCATCAACACCCAAAAAAACAGGAGGTCCCTCAAAACAAGGCTTTTGAGGGATAACACTTATGTTCAGTCTTTGTGTTTCTAAGTAGAGAGACTTAAGGTAGAAAGAGGTTCCCTCCTTCACTCCTCTTTGGGCATTTATATTTGGGATATACTGGGCAGAGAGATTCATGTGAATGGTGAGTTTGGGAGAAGGGATAGGGAATAAAAGGCTCAGCCTCTAGCTTCATTCTCTTTGGGACTCAACCTGATCCCAGGGTGCAAATGTTTTAGTCTGTATCGTAAAGAGACTGTTCCTGCAGGAAAAGGCCTGAGGTTGTCCTCAGCTTTTTGTCCTGGGTGGAAAAGTGCTGTATGTTCTTCAACTTAGCTCTCATCTGTTAAGAAAAAAAAAAGGAAAGGAAAAAAGTTGACATTTCTTTTAATTTTTCAAACATATTTTTGAAATTGATAAATTAACTTTGTTGAAAATAAATTTGATTTTCTTTTTATTTATTTATTTATTTTAAGATTTTATTTATTTGACAGAGAGAAACACAGCCAGAGAAGGAACATAAGCAGGGGGAGTGAGAGAGGGAGAAGCAGGCTTCCCGCCAAGCGGAGAGCCCTACGTGGGAGAGAGACTCGATCCCAGGTCTCCAGGATCACGACCTGAGCCAAAGGCAGTCGCTTAACCAACTGAGCCACCCAGGCACCCCTGATTTTATTTTCAAACTATCAGAATACTTCCCCTCATCCAGATTCCTAATTGTAAACATCTTATCACATACGCTATGCTCTATGTGTATGTGCTTTATATATTTATTATATTTATATGTATTATATTTAATTATATACATGTATAAAACAATTAGTTGCTTTCTGAGCCTTTTGAGAACAAGTTGGATCCACGAAGCCCTATCACTCCTAAATACTTCAGTGTCTATTTTCCCAAATCAAGGACACTTTGCTACTTACTTACCATATAACCCTCCGACATTAATACAACACCAACACCCAACTCACAGACTCGTGCACCTCCCCCCAGTCTCTTCGGCCTCCTCCAGTCTGAAACTGTTCTCCTCTTTCCCTGCTTTTCATGTTCTCGACTGTTCTACCTCTTATGTGTGTGACAGTTTTAAATACAGGCCTTTTACTCTGGAAAGATGATCCTTAGCCTTAGTCGGTTCAACGCTTCTTCACATCTACGCTTTCTTGGCAGGAACTACTCAGAAATGATGCTGTGCACTTTTTTTTTTTAATTTTTTTTAAAGATTTTATTTATTTGACAGAGAGCAACACAGCCCGAGAGGGAACACAAGCAGGGGGAGAGAGAGAGGGAGAAGCAGGCTTCCCGCCGAGCAGGGAGCCCGATGCGGGACTCGATCCCGGGTCTCCAGGATCATGACCTGAGCTGAAGGCAGTCGCCTAACCAACCGAGCCACCCAGGCGCCCCGATGCTGTGCACTTTTTAGGGTTGAGACGCGGCATGTGTTGTTTGTCAACCCATCTCACCGCTGGTGATGGTAAATGGATCACCCGGTCATGTTGGCATCTGCAGTTTTCCCTACTGTAAAGTCACCATTTCCCTTTGTAGTTGATTAGTGCTTTGTGAGGATGTGTTGCAAAATTATGCCATCAAATCTCCTAGATTAACAATCCTAGCCATCCCTGACCACAAGCCGCTACTTGACCTAAATGTTGGCCTGAATGATCCTACTCCCGCATTCCTGCTGCTTTTATTAGTTGATATTTTACTGTTAGGAAGAGCTTTCCCTCCTCCCCATTTATTCTTTCCTTTACTGTTGTGTATTAGTATGGACTCATGGCTTCCTATTTTATTCACTGGTTATAATAAATTGCTATCATTATTTTCATGCATAAATCGATCCAGGCTTGGCTGATGGGACTTCCATTGAGGGGCTGCTATGACCTCTGACAGGTCTTCATCATTTTGTGAATACTTTCTTGCTTTCTGAAACAAGAGATTCCAGGATTTATTTATTTTTTTTTGGTCTATTCCTTTCCCCAGCCCTGCAGTCAGCCATCTCTCCAAGGAGTCCCAGTATTTTAGAGAAGAATGGTATTTGAAAACCAAGATCTGGCTACTAGATATGCTCATTGCTACTAGAGTGTCATGGCTTCTAGAGTTTTCTCAGTGGACAGACTTAGGAAGTGTATGTATATACATATCCCTGAATTTATATACCAATATAAATTCTAATGCCAATATATTTCAGGGTTCTTTCAAGCTTTGCCTCTTTCCATGTTTTGCCTTCTCCAGTGGTGAAAATTTCGCTCTGTCATCCTAAATGTATTTATTTGCTCGGTCAGCTTTCTTCTTGGCTCAGTATAAACAGTCTCCCACCTCTTCGTTCTTGGGCACCTGTGGGCACAACATCAATGTGCTTCTGTGCAGTTCTTCCTCGCCAGTGTGCTCTGTCCTTGGGTACGGGCAGGCATGCTCACCAGCACTCACCCACCCCTGCCTCACCCCCTCTCTGCCAGGGAGGAAAGAGAATGAAAAGAGAAGATTGGGGGGGGGGCGGGATTGAAGGAGACTAGCACATTTTCTCTCATGTTAACAATATCCATCTGACCAACGTCCTTTGCCTTTCAATTGATTCTGAACTGGGGAGGGGAAGGAGGTGTTTTTATTGACACCCTCCCTTCACTGCATGCAAAACTTCAACAGTGGAATTTAATTCTCTGAGAAACAAAGATGTATTTATTTTATATTTGGCTATTCCCCCAGAGACCAAGTGCATTTTCACAAACTGCTTGAAATTCAGAGTGTAAATTCATTCATTCTGCTGCTGACTGTATGGAGTTTACTTCCTCACCTTAGAAAGTGCTATCTATCCTTATCGACCTACTAGCCAAATTATGTCTCTGTAACCGGGGAGGGTGCTTGGGGAAATATCTTGAAGTGAGCAATTGTTGAAGTTGCTTTGCTGTGGCATCATAATCCTCCAAGGGATTTTTCTTTTAAACCCAGATGGTAGCTTGGTGGGCCACCTTCCAAGCAAAGTAGGGATTTTAAAAACCAGCCCCAAATCCTGCTCTTTGGATACACATTTTTGAGCTGAAGTGACATCCCTGACAGGCAGGATTGGGTGGGTCAAAAGGCCAGTGGGAGCTGGAAAACCAGGGAATGTCCGGCAGAGGCATAGGGGCGCCATGGGCAAAGAGCAGAGTCTGGACTAGAGTCTGGAGATGGGGCTGGTGCAACTGGAGGTCATGAGTCCTGAGATCACCAGCCAGGGCTGTGAATGAAGAAGGCTGAGCCACAGCTAGAAGGCTTGTGCACTGCTATGAGCTCTGGAAAAGGACACCCAGGCGCGCACACACACACACACACAGTACTCGGCTCTCTGTTTAATGCTTGCTTCAGACTATAGTAAACCTATCCTTGCAAGCTAGCAATGGAGTTCATTGTCAGAGGGCCACAAAAGCCAGAAGGTGCTTTCGGTAGTAGGCCTCTCAGCAGGCCCCTCCATCCACCTCACCTCCTCACTGCTAGGACAGAGCTGCCCTTGCCTCTCCTAGGTAGGGAGTGGTGGTGGAGTTAGCCAAGGACTTCTGCTCCTAGCTTTCTAGGTAAGGTGTCCTCCCTCAAGAAGGAGGGTAGGACTCAGCCTTCACTGGCTCTTTTCAGTCCAAGCCTATGGTTATTGCTAGAAGAAGTTCTTCTGGATTTATGGTTTGTAGATGATTGATTACAACCTTAGTGATAAATTATTAGCCCCTGTATCCATGCTCTATTGATTATATCAGTGGACTTTGGGGAGGGAATCGCGAGGCTTCCATACTCTACCACTGTTCTGTTCAGAAGAGTCATACACAGGCGCAAGCAGAAGAGTGTCAGAAAGAGTAGTCAGAAAAGTAAGAGATGGTGAGAAGAGGTCAGTGCCTCAAAGCTCAACATGAAGATGAGTGTTCAGCAGTTTCAAAGACATCAATAAAGAATAGACTGAATCTGGCTATCAGGAAGTGACTGAAGACAGTTGAAAGTACTATTTCAAAAGACTTACTAGAGTGTAAGCTGAGCCTTAGAGAGAAATAAAAATGGCAAACATGACTACTTTTTAAAGACATTTGGCAAGAAATAAACAGACAAGGAAAGTGATGGGATATAGGCTGAGAGAGAGTAAGGCAAAGAGAGGAGGTTTTGTAGGGTTGAGCCGGTAGAGGCTGGCATGGCTCCCAGCATTGGTAAGCCCCTTAGCTCCCTGACCCCAGATTCTCCATGGCTGAACTGGTTGCTTCTTTCCTACTGCCAGGCACACAGCATGAATTGGGAAGCAGCTGTGATGATCCAGGGGCACAAGAATGAGAGGGAGAGGCGGAAGTAGTAGAAGTTTGGGAGAATCCATAGGACGTGGAGAGGAAAGAGACGTGAGGTGATCAAGAGACCTTTTCCAGGGCAACTGGGAATGATGATGATATTTACGGAACAGAGAGAGGGCAGGAGGAGGAGCATATTTAGGAAGGAAGTGTGAAGCTGTTTATTTTTGCATTCCTACAGCATAACGTAGAGCTGACAGTGTAGACAAGCACTAAATGCATGTTAATTTGCATTTGATTTTGAACATATTTAGTTTGAGATTATCACCGGAACATGTGGGGGGAAATGTTTGGCAAACTGTTAGAAATATAGTTCTAGAATCTTAGAAGAACACTGAATGCCTGTGAATTAAGCTTTTTATTTTTTAAAATCTTTATTTTTAAATATAAAATCTTTATTATTTTTTAAAAAGATTTTATTTATGGTGGCGCCTGGGTGGCTCAGTTGGTTAAGCGACTGCCTTCGGCTCAGGCCATGATCCTGGAGACCCCGGATCGAGCCCCACATTGGGCTCCCTGCTCGGCGGGAAGCCTGCTTCTCCCTCTCTCACTCCCCCTGCTTGTGTTCCCTCTCTGGCTGTGTTTCTCTCTGTCAAATAAATAAAGCCATAAAAAAAGAAAGACATAAATAAGGGAGTGAGAAAAGTTCATGGACAAAATCCCTGAAATCACTTAGCGTATAAGGAGCAAGTGATGCAGCAAAAAGCTAACGGCAGCCAGAGAGGTAGGCAAACAAGAAAGTTTGCTATAATGAAAACAGAGATGAATTTCAAGGAAGGGATTTGCACACCAATGCCCATGGCAGCATTTAAAATAACAGCTAGTTGGAAGCAACCTAAATGTAATGAATGGGTGAATGAATTAAGAAAATATGGTAAATAAATACAAAGGAATATTATTCAACCTTTAGAAAGGAGGAAATCCTGTTACATGTTACAACATGGGTGAATCTTGAGGACATTATGCTAAATGTAATAAGCCAGCCACAGAAAGAGAAATACTGCCTGATTCTACTTATATGTAGTATCTAAAATGGTCAAACTTATAGAACCAGAGAGTAGAGTGGTGGTTGCCAGGGTCTGGGGGGAGGAGGAGAAAGGGGTTGTTATTCAGTGGGTCTGAGTTTCAGTTTTGCAAGATGAAAAACTTCTAGAGATCTTAACAATGAGCACATGGTTAACAGTAGCATACTGTACACTTAAAAATGGTTACGATGATTTTTTTTTTTTAAGGGAAGGGGTTGTTTCAAGGGTCTGGCTGCAGAGATGCCTGATGAAATAAGGACTGATACATGTGTGTACTTTTAGTGAGAGCATTTAATAAAGTGGTTGTGATGACAATTAAATTGCACTTAGCTGTGGAATGAGTGTAAGGTAAGGAAGTAGAAAGAGCAAGTGAACTTGGTTTCTGCAAGAAGTTTGGCCACAGAGGATATGGATTTTTCCTGGGTAGCACGTTAAGGGAGGATAGATTTAGGGCTCACCCTGCTTGCATCCATTCTCTCAGGGGTCACGGTCCTTCGCTGATTATTGTCGAATGTCCAAAAACAGTCATTTAATACATTTTGTCCAGGCTCCTAGTTATTTACTGTAGGAGGACATTTTTCATACCAGTTAATCATTTGTGGGCAGAGGTGGGACTCTCTTTTATGAGTTGAGCAATTTTTAAATCGTTTTAAATATAAAATGCGGAGTGGAATCAGAAAGAAAATCAATCACCTTCCAGATCTTCCCTTTTTCAGTTCCTCCCTGGGGGATACCAGAAAGGTCAACTTTTATTAGCTCTAGTAGGTAACATTCCCATTCTGCATCCTCATGAACAGGGTCCTGACAGACCTGCCTGAGCAGGCTAATAATTTGGCATCCTCCAAACAAGTATTTGAAAAATATTCTTAGTGGCTGGGAGGCTCCTCTGTGGGGAGGAAGGCAGCAAAGGCTGCTGCTGCTGGGGAATAAGGATGCTTTGGAGCCCAGTGCTCAGGCCGCCTTAGCTCCCCCTGCAGCAGAGACTGCCCTGCCTCAGGGATTCTATGCACAGGCAAATGGGAAGTGAAACCACCCTCAAGCAACAGGGACTGCCCTACAGGACGTCCACCCAGCCCAGACCACCCAGACTGCTTTGAGTGCAACCCCCGGCTTGTGCCTGAGAAGACAGGCCATGGTGTAAGCTCTAGAATGATTGACAAGTAATTTTACTTTATCATCATTCTAAAATCTCCATCCAAGGAGGGGCAGAAGCCTCATTTACACAATCTACAATGTATGTATAAGCGCATTTCTTTAAGGTGCATGCATGGCCTTATGCCTACCTCTACATATGATGACAAAGCTTCCCTATCTAAATATTCATTTTAACCCTAAATAAAAAGAACCCATTCACCCTTGCTTTGGAGTCATAGCTTTGGCAGTTTATTTCCCATGATCTCCTTATTTGCTGCAAATAAAGTTTCCTTTGTGGGGCAACTCACCTGGCATCATTTCTCTCTGTGACTCACCAAGGAGCCAACTCACATTGGTTTGGTTACACTGTGTCACTATCTTTGTTGCTCTGTGTAATATTATCACATTTATTTCTAGAAATTCTGCATCATACATAAGAATTTTAATTTCAATTTGCAGGTGATTTGTGTTTGCATAGAGACTGAAATATTTAAAAAATGATCGGGTAAACGTCTAATTTGACCATTATTTCCCTCAGTACTTTGAAGAATTGACCCCATTATATTTTGGCCTTTAATTATGCTGATGAAAAGTTCATGGTGCAATGGTTATATCTTTGTAGTTAATCTGTCTTTGTTCTTTTGTTGAAATTGTAGTCTCTGTATTTGGAGACCTAAAGTTTTAGTACAGTGTGTCTTCCTATACATTTATTTTGAGTAATCTGGCTCAGGACCAGAAGGTCACTGACTTTTATCACACTGACATTGACCCCAATTATAAGATCTCTTACCCACTACATTAATTGTCTTGTGTATTTGTTTTCTCTCGATGCCATAACAAATTACCACAAACTTCATGGCTTAAAATAGCACAAACTTGGGGCGCCTGGGTGGCTCAGCTGGTTAAGCAACTGCCTTCGGCTCAGGTCATGATCCTGGAGACCCGGGATCGAGTCCCACATCGGGCTCCCTGCTCTGCGGGAAGCCTGCTTCTCCCTCTCTCACTCCCCCTGCTTGTGTTCCCTCTCTGGCTATGTTTCTCTCTGTCAAATAAATAAAATATTAAAAAAAAAAAAGAGAGAGATAGTATTTTTAAAAAATAGCACAAACTTATCTTACAATTCTGTAAGTGCAACACGATTCAGAAGTGCAACGCACATCTCTTTGGACTAAAATCAAGGTGTCAGCATGGCTATCCTCCCTTCTGGTAGCTCTAGGAAGGGAATCCCTTTCTTTACCTTTTACAGCTTCTGGAAGCCACCCAAATTCCTTTGTTCATATCTTCTTCCTCCATCTTCAAAACCAGCAACGTAGAATCTCATTGACCCTTCTGCCCTTGTTATATCTCTTTCTTTCTTTCTGACCAAGCTGAGAAAGACCCACTTTTGACTCATGTAATTACAGTGAGCCCAAGGGGACAATCTCAGATAATCTTCCCATAAAGGTTCTTTTTTTTTTTTTTTTTTTTAAGATTTTAGTGATTTATTTGCAGAGAGAAATACAGCTAGAGAGGGAACACAAGTAGGGGGAGTGAGAGAGGGAGAAGCAGACTTCCCGCAGAGCAGGGAGCCCAATGTGGGGCTCGATCCCGGGTCTCCAGGATCATGACCTGAGCCGAAGGCAGTCGCTCAACCAACTGAGTCTCCCAGGCGCCCCCCATAAAGGTTCTTGACCTTAATCACATCTGCAAAGTGCCTTCTTCCACATAGGGTAGCATAGTCACAGATCCCAGGGATTAGAACATAGACATCTTTGGAGGATGATTAATCAGTTTATTATGCCTTGAGACCTTAGCTTCTAATCCCAAAGTCTTACCCAATTTTTGCTGGTGTTTTTAAGGGTATCAAATTCTCTTGCTCCAGCGACTTTGTTGAGAGGCTTGGCTCTCACTTCTACTACCAGTGACCTCTGTGAGAATGTCGTTCCTCCAGACACAGTAATCATTGATGGTAATCAAAATTATGATGGTAGTCATCCAGAGCCTTTGGGGTCCCCAGGCTACATGGAAGCAGAGCAGAAACAGAAAAAATAGCCTGTTCCTCAGCCCTACCACTGTATTTTCTCCCACTGAGTTTTAGAATATAGTGAATAATCCCAGGCTCTTAAATTTTTTCATGAATTTAGAACTTTTTATAAAACTAAGCCTTCTTTCCAAAGAAACTCAAAACTAGACCATTGGCTCTAACTAATGGATAAGCCCTATTCTACCCTCCTAGTTATCTCCTCTTCTCTTATTCTGCATACCTGGTACACCTGCACCACATGCCTACCAAAACAATGAAAGTCCCAGCGCGTCTTAGTTTGTGCCTGTGGCTTACAATTCCACTCATACCAATGGCTCAGCACTTCACCCATACCGATCAAGTCCAGCGTTCACCTGGTACCCCAAGTGCTGCCATTCCTTGGGTTCTCGACACTGCCACTTTCTGCACACATTTGGAGGCCACTTAAGACACCCTTCTATAGAATGACTGAGTTGAAGAAATATTACGGGTTTCAACAGTTTAGGTGGGAGATTCAGTCCTGGGTTATTTTCTTATAACCAACCTTGTTCAAGAAAACATGATATCTGAGACTATTGCAATCTTTATCCGACCTAGAACCAAAGTCTCTTCAGATCTGGCTCTGCTTCACTATTGTCAAGCTCCTTCCTAGATTATTGTGATCCTGCATATTTTTAGGTCCTATAATTCTTTTGGGATGTGGGCAGATTCCTTCTGCAGTAGGATCTGTGCTTCCCTGCTCAGGCTGGGCCGAGCTCTGACATTGGCTATCAGACTGAAGGCCAAAAGGTTGATGGAGGCCTGTCTGGAAGAAAACAAGAGTCAACTTGCAATGAATCTATTTCAGGTGAGTTTATATATGAGCTCTTAGACAAGGGGAGTTTGTTTTCCTCTGTTAAGAGGAAATGGTCTGCTTCTTTTAGCTAAGGAGATGTAGGGACAATTGGGAGCTCAAGGTTCTATGGCTCAGTCACCCATATATTCATTGTCCAGGCCTTACAGTCTCCCATTTTTCCTATCTGGAAAAGACTTTGACATGGGAGACCTGTTGAAACAATGCATTCAATCTTTTTTGCAGTTCTACCACTCTAAATCTCTAAATCTTGAGCCTAATTTTCAACAGTGTCTAACTTACTGCTGCAAAAGATGGGAGTCTCCTTTATGGTTGCCATAGAAGTCCTCTGGCTTTCATAATGTTCTTGCATTGGCAATTAGCTGCTTCGACGTGTGTGTGTGTATGTGTGTGTGTGTGTGTGTGTGTGTGTGTGTGTGTGTTGCAAGGCTTGTAATGCTGTTAGAAGCAACCAGTCTGTTCCTCAATTCTGATTATCATTCACCCATACCAATCAAGTACAGCATCTACTTGGTACCCCAATGCCTTATCTTCCACTTGTACCTCCTCCCAGCTAACTGTAGGTAAAAGCTTTGGTAACAGTGATGCATGCCACTGCATGTCACATACTATCTATCTGTCATCAGGAAAACCAGTCCCATTGCTTTCAGACAGGTGGGCTATTCAACTCTAAAGTCCCATTTTAGGGGATTTTAGGTCTGCTCCTGAAGACCACTCTGGTACCAGCATTGTTAACTGAGGATACTAAGAAAATAAAGCTTGAAGCAAAAGATTATGTGCAAATGCTTTACTGATGGGTATCATTCCCCACGAGGGTAGGGGAGAGAAGTGAAGTAGTGAAAAAGTAAAAATAAACATAATGGATGTATTACCAAGATGGCCATTGCTTCATTGCAAACAAAAGCTCCTTGTTTCATCTTGCAGGGCATCTCCAGAGAGTACTTACAAAACTACTACTGCTCAGAACCGTCCACCACGCAGGAGGCAGAGTTTACAATGCTGGCTTCTTTCTGTCTCCTGCTCTCATGGCTTGAGTTTAGCGCACTAACTCCCAACACTTCTGGGTTGTATTATCTGGCCCCGTCAGGTAGCTCCTTGGGAAGCCAGAGCCTCTGCAGTCTATTCTGGCCAATTTTCAGATGCTTCAGTCCTTCCTCCTAGTCAGTACTACATGTAAGGGCCAGATGGCCACAGTGGCTCTAGCTCTGGCTTTATGATTGTAGGATGCCTTACAGGGTCTTTGTTGGGACCCAGTCAGGTGGTATCCAGTGCTTGCCATATAGTAAGCACGTAGCAAATGCTAGTTGTTATTATTAATAGTAATTAAGTGAAATATGTGGTTTCACTGTTATGAGCATTTCTCCCACCCCTTCTAAGACTTTGTTCAGCACCACGGGACACAGGCAGCACGCTGATACAGAGCCAGACACATGTGAGTGGTTCAACAATGCCACGGGCTGTGGTCTACAGCGTGGGAGACAGCCAGGAAGCCAGATGTATTTGCAACAAACCCATAATAATGGTGGCCACCAGCCTGGTGGGATGCAGCTATGCAATGGTGTTGAGCACTTTGCCTTTCTAGAAACATGACTACGATAATGCCTTCCATTGGCTAGCTACCTTAAAAAATTCTTTTAGACTTTTTTTTAAAGATTTTATTTATCTAACAGAGAGAGAGAGAGAGATCACAAGTAGGCAGAGATGTAGGCAGAGAGAGAGGAAGCAGGCTCCCTGCGGAGCAGAGAGCCCCATGAGGGCCTCGATCCCAGGACCCTGAGATCATGACCTGAGCTGAAGGCAGGGGCTTTAACCCACCGAGCCACCCAGGCACCCTCTTTTGAACTTTTAACTGGTCTCTGAAATCCCCTAAGGAAATACATTACTATAGTTGTTTGTTCTATAAATTATAGTCATGTAGCTAAAGGATAATTTGCCCATTCACAGAATCATAGATTTGCTTCTGTAACCATGAATACAGGAACCCTCAAATGTCAAATATCTGGAGGATAATATGTCTTTGGGAAATTTTCTGCATTATCTTCTGAGTTTGGTTACTCATAAATGAATATATTTTATTTAATGAATAATTCAAATCTTAGTCTTGTCACCATAGAAAAGAGGGCTATCCTCCTCTAATGTTTCTTTATGAGGCATTTAGTGCCATAGACATAAATGTTTACATCCCTTGAGGGAATGACAGCTCTTGACAAGTGAAAACATGATTTCAGCAAAGAAATTGCTCTTCTATATGTTAAAAATGGCTTCAATATTCTGCTTTGATTCCTGCATAAAATATGTGGAAAGGATTTTTATAGTCAAAGTAAATCTCTGTAGTGATTAATGTGATAGACATGAACCTTGAGACAGTGTAAAAATGAATTTCTGAATTCAAAATAAATGCCTTTGCCTTTCTGGAAGGGATGAGTTTTTAAAAATAAAAACTTAGATAGATAGATAGATAGATAGATAGATAGATAGATAGATAGATAGATATAAAGTTATTCAGTGTAATGAAAAATATAAGCTACAACATGGGTGGTTTCTAATAAATTTCCTTCATCATGTTTTTCTTGTTGGTGACAAATGTTTGCCATGAGTGTCTGGTATTTGTTGAAACCATATGATGACCTAGTTGTCCCTGTTCCCTGATCTACTTCACCCCCATCACCTGAGAACAAATTTGCCTTCATCAGTTCTGAGCTTTGGCCTTGTGCCCTAAACATGGCAGGGGGCTCCTGTCATGATGCTTCAAGCCAACCTGAGCAACCACCAGCCTCTAGCCCCACCATTCTGAGACTGTCTTTGGCCCCAAGAGAGTAGTAGGACAGGCACAGGACATGGAGTCAGGTATCATCAAAGCAGCAGAGAAATATAAGGACTATGTGGTAGTTTATGCGGGAAGTATTGAACTTTAAGTTGGGAAATATGAAAGAGAAAGAAAGCCAGGAAACCAAGGAGAGAACATTCTTTAAGCATCTCTATGTTCCAGGTGCTATAAAGTTGACACGTTTAATCTCCACAACAACCCTTTAACAAAGTCAATTTATCTTCATTTGTAAAAAACAGTGAGAACAGAAGCTCTGAGAGGTGAGGTTGGGTACCTTTTTCAGTCACTTAAGTGTAGCTTTCTTAGGGAAAGTCAATAGTTCTGTGTGCTGATTGTATATATAGATGGGTGGCACGAGGCAGTGTAAGAACAAGACTGGAAAGCTAGATTTCACCCAGGTTGTGAGAAGCCTTAATAAACCACGTCCTTTCCACTATACAAGGCTGGCCTAGATTGTTGTTAGCTCTGTAACCAACAGCAAGTATTCAACCTCTCTCTGCCTGAATTTCCTTGTCTGTAAGATGGAGGGGTGGGGGGTGACACCATCACACCTACCACAGAAGGTTTCTTTAGTTCCTTAGTGTAGTGGCACCTAGGTGGTTCAGCCGTTTATGCATCTGACTTTTTTTTTAATATCTTTTTTTTTTTTAAGATTTTTATTTATTTGACAGAGAGAAACACAGCCAGAGAGGGAACACAAGCAGGGGGAGTGAGAGAGGGAGAAGCAGGCTTCCCGCAGAGCAGGGAGCCCGATGTGGGACTCGATCCCGGGTCTCCGGGATCAGGACCTGAGCCGAAGGCAGTCACCCAAATCAACTGAGCCACCCAGGCACCCCTAAGCATCTGATTCTTGATTTCAGCTCAGGTCATGATCTCAGGATCCTGTGGAATTTGCTTAAGAGTCTCTCGATTCCTCTCCCTCTACTCATAAAAAGGGAAGGGAAGGAAAGGAATTGATACATAGAAAAGTGCCATAAAGCTTCCACTTATTTCTTGTCATTTCTAATTGCAAAAATTTATTATTAAAAAGTCCCCCCAGCTGGGAGGACATGAAATAAATATAATCATACAAGTGTAACTTGAGGTTTAGCTGTCTTGATGTTCCAAAAGTCACCGAACCCACTGGAGATCCCATAAGATTTAATGGAAATGGTTTTGCACCCACATCCTATGTAAAATGAGACTCTCTGCTGACTAGACTGCCTATACCACACCGTCTACACTGCAAACCTGGGTTCTTGAATTCTCTGAAATACCTTTGGCAGCAGAACATATATAGAGCAGACTTTTACTAAAGATTTGAAGACAAAGCTGGTGAGGTTACATCAGGGTAGATATTAGGTATCCTAGATCTGAAATGCCCTTTTCCTTATTCTGCCTCACTGACCATGTCTTCACAGACAGCCCTAGCCCAGCATCATTTTATTTTATTGTTTCTTTCTTTTGTTTTTGTCTTCCCATTTTCCACCTATCCATAAACCCCACCCTATTCATATTATACTTATGTAGCAATTAATAACACTGATTAAAAACTTATTTTGTGGGGCGCCTGGGTGGTTCAGTTGGTTGGGCGACTGCCTTCAGCTCAGGTCGTGATCCCGGAGACCCGGGATCGAGTCCCACATCAGGCTCCCTGCTCGTTGGGAAGCCTGCTTCTCCCTCTCTCACTCCCCCTGCTTGTGTTCCCTCTCTGGCTGTGTTTCTCTCTGTCAAATAAATAAAATCTTGGGCCATATGTACCCCAATGTTCATCTCAGCAATGGCCACAATCGCCAAACCGTGGAAAGAGCCAAGGTGCCCATCAACAGATGAATGGATAAAGAAGATGTGGTACATATATACAATGGAATACTACGCCTCCGTCAGAAAGGATGAATATCCAACTTTTGTAGCAACATGGACTGGACTGGAAGAGATTATGCTGAGTGAAATAAGCCAAGAAGAGAAAGTCAAGTATCACATGGTTTCACTTACTTGCAGTGCATGAGGGGTAACCTGGAGGACAGTGGGAGAAGGAAAGTAAATGGGAACTAGGGTAATCTATGGAGGGAAATGAAACAACAGAGACTTTGGACACAGAAACAAACTGAGGGACTTGGAGGGAGGGGGGTGGAGGGATGGGAGAGCCTGGTGGTGGATACTGGGGACACCTAAAGCGTGGAACACTGGGTGTAGGGAATGGGGAATGAATCTTGGAACACTGGAAAAAAAAATTTTTAGTAACAATTAAAAAAAAACAAAACAAACTTATTTTGTACTAGGAAGTATAAGTGCTTTATATATGCTCTTTGATTTGGCAGACATTTTCTCTCTTTCTGTTGTGCCCCAGGCATTCATGCCCAAACCCAGAGTTTCATCTTTTTTGTTCTTCAACAAATATTAAACAATGTGTGTGTGTGTGTGTATGTGTGTGTGTGCACGCATGTGTGTTAGGCACAGTACTAGCGCTTGGGACTTTGGTAATAAATGAAACAGACTTGGTCTCTGCCCTTATGGAGCTCCACATACAGAGAGCTGGTAAAAGTAACCTGTTAAATGAGAAAAGTCAGTTCTGTCTTTGAGGGAATTCCTAGCTTGAATAGCAATCATTTTTTTTACTTGCTACAACAGAAGACAACAGTAAGACAAATAGCAAAATGAGACAAAAATACGAAAATGCCACACAGCAGGACGTGATTGGGACACAAGTAGTTCAGGAAGTGTAAAAACTTTAGAAACTGATGACATCAGTTGGGTTAAACTTATGACCCTTGAGGTACTGAAATGGAGAAGGCAGGCAGGCAGGAAGGGCTAAGATGCTATAAGAGTGGACACAGGGCTTAAGAATAAGGCCTTTGGCGCTTTGGAAAACAGTGTGGAGATTCCTTAAAAAATTAAAGATAGAGCTACCCTATGACCCTGCAATTGAACTACTGGGCATTTACCCCAAAGATACGGATGTAGTGAAAAGAAGGGCCATATGCACCCCAATGTTCATCGCAGCAATGGCCACAATCGCCAAACTGTGGAAAGAGCCAAGGTGCCCATCAACAGATGA
>PITA01022006.1:0-31377 GCA_004023965.1 Spilogale gracilis | reverse complement strand
ACCCTCCAATTTGTTTCTACCTTTTTGCCGATGTTCTTTGTCTCTCGTGGCGGTCCAGAAGTGGGAAATATCACATTTCAGGCTGGTTTCATGGGTGTTCACGGTGGTCTTGTAGTGGTTTTTTTGTTGGAATTCAGCTCTCTTCAGGGAACTCCCTGAAATGCGGTCACCTGGCCTTCCGCCATCTTGACCCCTCCTAGGCCACAACTTTCTAACACTGGTCACAAAACACCTCAAATTATTCTAGCTTTTTCTAAAATAATGAAGAGATCCTAAAAGTTAAATCTATTAAAGTTTACTTTTTAGTTAAGAAGGAAAGTAAATGGGAACTAGGGTAATCTAGGGAGGGAAATGAAACAACAGAGACTTTGGACACAGAAACAAACTGAGGGACTTGGAGGGAGGGGGGTGGAGGGATGGGAGAGCCTGGTGGTGGGTACTGGGGGCACCTAAAGCGTGGAGCACTGGGTGTGGGGAATGGGGAATGAATCTTGGAACACTGGAAAAAAAATTTTAGTAACAATTAAAAAAAAAACAATATAAACAACAATAGCAGTCATATAGTCATTTTAAGGACTTTTTTAAGGGTACTGTAATATCAAAATCATAGTTACAGGATATCACAGCTGCAAAAATGATGGTTCAGAATCCCCAACCCCTTATTTTCTTCATTTTTCTAATTTAATCTTTAGTCTATTAAATGTTCACTTAGTACCGACTATGTGCATTTTGCAATATATATCAAATCATCATGCTGTAAATCTTAAACTTACACAATATTATATGTCAATTATATCTGCTCCAGGCTGGGAACAAACAAAACAAAACAAAACACAAGAAAACCCTACCAGTACATGTTACAGCAAGATATGAAAATGAAGACTGTGAATAGGGAAAGGAATTAGACCTAATGGTACAAATAGATATAATGCAAATGGTCACTGCCTTAAGGAAACTTGGAGAAGGGGACAGTATACAAAGTGCCAAAATGGTTCAGAGGGAAGATAGTTATTGTACTCAGAGAAATCAAGAGAGGTTTAATGGGGAAAATGATATTTGACCTGTGTTTTACAATAGCAGTGAAAGTTTGGTGAAGAACAGATCCAAATATTTTTTCCCTGTGATAATCAAAAACATGATAAAAAAACAAAGATGATAATTTTTAAACAAAGATAGGTGTGTAAAGGAAAAATTTCAGCTTTCTTCCTTCCTACATAGGGAAAACCCAGTCTTCCCTACTTTCTCCTTTGAGTCTCCTTTACTACCTGTACTACTACTTACTATTCTCCTTTGAGTGTCTTTTACTACTCACACAGAGCACTTCACTTGACACTTTTGGTCATCAAATGTATGAGGCAGTGCTGGGGCGCAGGAAAGCAGGTCGCTGACAACACCAGCTATGTATCCTGTAAATGAAGTCAATTCAGACACTACCTGCCCAGAGAAAGCATCAGATCTCAAGGTAAAGGTACAGCCTTACAAGACATTTCAATTTCAGACATTAATTGTAAACTCAAGCTATTACCTGCGCTTTTGACCAACCAGCTGTAGACCAGAGATTCCAATGACCCTTTTCTCAGGTTTAATTTTCTAGAGCAGCTCATTCAGGGAAACATTTATCAGTTTATTAAAGGCTACGACAGAGGATACAGATGAACAGCCAGATAAAAAGATACACAGGGTGAGGTCTGAGAGGGTGCCGAGTGCAAGGAGCATCTGTAGTTTGCCCCCCAACTCCTCATGTGGATGTGCTTGATAGCCTGGAAGCTCTCCAAACCCCACACAGAATTTGATGGAGGCTTCCTCACATAGGCATGATCAATTATTAATTCCGTTTCCAGCCCCTCTCCACTCTCTGGAGGATGGCGGAGTGGTGTGGAGCTGAAAATTCATGTAGGCCTTACAGAAAAAATGAGACTGAGCAACAACTTGAAGCAGACAAGGGAGTTAGCCAAAGGCCTACCTGAAGGAAGAGTGTTGCAATCAGAAGGAATAATGAGAACAAAGGCTGTTTAAGGAAAAGCAGGAAAGCCAGAGTAGCTGCAGCAGCGAGGTGAGGAGCAGAGTGGTAGGAGTGATCAGGCAAGATGCAGGCAGAATATGTAAAATCTAAAAGGTCACTGCGAGAACCTTGACTTTTTTTTTTTAACTGAAGTATAATTCATATACAGTGCTACATTAGTTTCAAGTGTACAATATAATGATTCAACAATTCTATACATTACTCAATGTTCATTATGATAAGTGTCCTCTTGATCACCTTTATTGTTTCACCCATCCCTCCAACCAACCTCCCCTCTGGCAGCCACCAATTTGTTTTCTGTATTTAAGAATCCTGGGTTTTTTGTTATTGTTTGGTAAGGACCTTGGCTTTCACACTGAGTGAAAATGGGAGCCACCGTATATCATTGAGAAACATGTCCTATTTTGCCATTTATTCAGGCCATCTTTTTGTCCATCAATAGTCTTAATGTTTTCTTCATATGGGTTTCATACATTTTTTAATGCTTATTCTTAGATATTTTAAGATTTTGTTGCTAATATGAATAGAATCTTTCTTGCATTATATTCTCTAATTGGTAATTGCTATTAAGAAAACTATTAGGGGTGCCTTGTTAGCTCAGTCGGCTAAGTGTCTTACTCTTGATTTTGGCTAGGTCATGATCTCAGGGTCATGAGATCCAGTCCCACACAGAGCAGAATCAGATACTAATAACTGCCTAAGCTGGTTGTGAAGTTAGTAACTGCCTGATGAAAATTAAGAGACCTCTAGATAGATAATTATTATAAAAATACAATTTTTTAAAGATTTACTTATACTAGAGAAAGAGAAAGAAAGAGAGAGAGCGAGCGCTAGTGAGCAGGGGGGAGGGTAGAGGGAGAGAATCTCAAGCAAAATTCCTGCTGAGAGTGGGGGTGGATCCCTCAACCTTGAGACCACAACTTGAATGGAAACCAAGAATTAGTCGTTCAACTGACTGAGCCACCCAGGCACAGCTCAACAGGGTTTTGTTTTGTTTTGCTTTTTAAAAAGATTTTATTTATTTAGAGAGAACATGCACATGCATGTGTGTGAGCAGGGGGCAGGGCAGAAGGGAGAAAGGGAGGGAAAGAATCTCAAGCAGACTCCAAGCTCTTTGAACCCAGAACCCTGAGGATCATGACCTGAGCCAAAACTAAGAGTCCAATGCTCAACTGAATGAACCACCCAAGTGCCCCTTCTCTATTCTCTTAAAACAACCTTCCCCATATACTGGTGCCTTAAAAAGTTCTTAAAATGTATTGTAGTCTCAGGGAGTCTGTCCAAATTTTTTGTCCCAAACCTGTTCCACTACATCCATTAGGATGCCTACTATTAAAAAAATAATAAGTATTGTTAAATATACAGAGAAATTAGAACTCTTGTGCACTACCAGTGGGAATACAAAATGGTATGGCTGTTATGAAAAACAGTATGGTGAGTCCTCAAAAAATTAAAAACAGAATTACCATATAATCCAGCAATTTCACTTCTAGGCACACACCCAAAAGGACAGAAAGCAGGGACTTGAAGAGGTATTTGTACACTCATGTTCATGGCAGCACTATTCATAAAAATCAAGGAACAGAAACAATCCAAATGTTGAACAACAAATGAATAAGTAAACAAAATGTGGTATATAGAGATACACTGTAATATTCAGTCTTAAAGTCTTAAAAAATATTCAGTCCTAATATTCAGGCTTACAAAATTTATGCTATAACATAGATGAACATTGAGAACATCATGTTGAGTGAAATAAGCCAGTGACAGAAAAGATAAACTTTATGATTCCACTTATATGAGGTACCTATAGTAGTCAAATTCATAGAGACAAAAAGAAAAATGGTAATTGCCAAGAACCAGGGGTTGGAGGAATGGTGAATTAGTGCTTAATGGGTAGAGTTTCAGTTTAGTAAGATGAAAAGAGTTCTGAGATGAATGGTGGTAATGTTTGTCCAACAGTGTGAATGGACTTAATACCACTGAACTGTATACTTAAAAAAGGTTAAGATGGTAATATTATAAGGATGCCTGGGTGGCTCAATTGGTTGAGCGTCTACCTTAGGCTTAGGTCATGATCCTGGGCTCTCTGCTTGGTGGGGAGCCTGCTTCTCCCTCTCCTTCTGCCTGCTGCTCCCCCTACTTGTGAGCTCTCTCTGTCAAATAAATAAATAAAACCTTAAAAAAATATGGTAATATTATATGTGTTTTACCAATTCAATTTATTTTAAAGAAAAATTTTAAACTGTTCCTTCAATATTTTTGTTTGTTGTTGCCTCTTTTATTCTGTGAGGCCCAGTTTTGCCCTCTGGCTAGTGCTTTGAACTCAACCTTCCTCACTGACCTTTGTCTCCAATGTTACCTTATTCTGGGCCTAGAACTCGAGTCCCTCAACATTCACCTTTGCCCAGATTATAGTTTGTTTCCCTTTCCTTGGAGCTCTTGTCAGTGCCCTCCCCCCCAACTTTTGTTTTTTAAATCCAATCTTGCTCCTAAGATCCCAGTTTGGGCCAATCTCACTTCTAAAGGAAGATCTGAGAAATAAAGCACACAATTCTAGAATACAGACTATATGTATTCCAGGTATGACTATGAATTTAATGCTGTTTAATACAAATTAATAAATCACATTTATGGAGAATTGCTTGAAGGATATACTGTTTAGCCACAGCTTGGAATCAGTTTGTTTGCTTGTTTTGTTTTTTCTTCTCTTTTTTAAGTTTATTTTTTTTATTTTTATTTTTTCAGTGTTCCAAGATTCATTGTTTATGCCCCACACCTAGTGCTCCATGCAATACGTGTCCTCAGTACCCACCACCAGGCTCTCCCACCCTCCACCCCTCCCCTCCAAGTCCCTCAGTTTGTTTCTGTGTCCAAAGTCTCTGTTGTTTCGTTTCTCTCCCTGGATTACCCTACTTCCCATTTCCTTTCCTTCTCCTACTGTCCTCTAGGTTACCCCTTATGTACAACAAGTAAATGAAACCATGTGATACTTGACTTTCTCTACTTGGCTTATTTCACTCAGCATAATCTCTTCTAATCCAGTCCATGTTGCTACAAAAGGTGGATGGATATTCATCCTTTCTGATGGAGGCATAGTATTCCATTGTATATATGTACCACATCTTCTTTATCCATTCATCTGTTGATGGGCACCTTGGCTCTTTCCACAGTTTGGCGATTGTGGCCATTGCTGCGATGAACATTGGGGTACATATGGCCCTTATTTTCACTACATCTGTATCTTTGGGGTAAATACCCAGTAGTGCAATTGCAGGGTCATAGGGTAGCTCTATTTTCAATTTTTTAAGGAATCTCCACACTGTTTTCCAAAGCGGCTGCACCAGCTTGCATTCACACCAACAGTGTAAGAGGGTTCCCCTTTCTCCGCAGCCTCTCCAACACTTGTTGTTTCCTGTCTTGTTAATTTTGGCCATTCTGACTGGTGTAAGATGGTATCTCAGTGTGGTTTTGATTTGAATTTCCCTGATAGCTAGTGACGATGAACATTTTTTCATGTGTCTGTTAGCCATTTGTATATTTTCTATGGAGAAGTGCCTCTTCATGTCTCTTGCCCATTTTTTGATGTGTTCATCTTCTTTTTGGATGTTGAGTTTGAGTAGTTCATTATAGATCTTGGATACCAGCCCTTTGTCTATAGTGTCATTTGCAAATATCCTCTCCCATTCCGTGGGTTGCCTCTTTGTTTTGTTGACTGTTTGCTTTGCTGTGCAGAAGCTTTTTATTTTGATGACGTCCCAGAAGTTCATTTTTGCTTTTGTTCCCTTTACCTTTGGAGACGTATCCTGAAAGAAGGTGCTGTGGCTGATGTCAAAGAAGTTGACATGTTCTCCTCCAGGATTTTGATGGATTCCTGCCTCACACTGAGGTCTTTCATCCATTTCGAGTTTGTCTTTGTGTGTGGTGTAAGAGAATGGTCTAATTTCATTCTTCTATAGATAGCTGTCCAATTTTCCCAGCACCATTTATTGAAGAGACTGTCTTTTTTCCACTGGATATTTTTTCCTGATTTGTCGAAGATGATTTGACCATAGATTTGTGGGTCCATATCTGGACTCTCTACTCTGTTCCATTGGTCTATGTGTCTGTTTTTGTGCCAGTACCATGCTGTCTTGGTGATCACAGCTTTGTAATAAAGCCTGAAATCAGGTAACGTGATGCCCCCATCTTTGTTTTTCTTCTTCAACAATTCCTTAGCAATTTGGGGTCTTTTTTGGTTCCATATAAATTTTAGGATTGTGTGTTCCAATGCTTTGAAGAATGTTGGTGGAATTTTGATCAGAATGGCACTGAAAGTATAGATTGCTCTGGGCAGTATAGACATTTTGACAATGTTTATTCTTCCGATCCATGAGCATGGAATGCTCTTCCATCTTTTTGTGTCTTCTTCAATTTCTTTCATGAGTGTTCTGTAGTTCCTCGAGTACAGATCCTTGACTTCTTTGGTTAGGTTTACTCCTAGCTATCTTATGGTTTTTGGTACTATAGTAAACAGAATCAATTCTCTGATTTCCCTTTCTATATTTTCCTTGTTAGTGTATAAGAATGCAACTGATTTCTGTGCATTGATTTTGTATCCTGCCACATTACCGAATTGTTGTATGAGTTCTAGTAGTTTGGGGGTAGCATCTTTTGGGTTTTCCATATAGAGTGTCATGTCATCTGCAAAGAGAGAGAGTTTGACTTCCTCTTTGCCAATTTGAATACATTTTATTTCTTTCTGTTGTCTGATTGCTGTTGCTAGGATTTCTAACACTATGTTGAACAGTAGAGGTGAGAGTGGGCATCCTTGTCTTGTTCCTGATCTCAGAAGAAAGGCTGTCAGTTTTTCCCTGATGAGAATGATATTTGCTGTGGGGTTTTCGTAGATAGATTTTATGAGGTTGAGAAATGTTCCCTCTATCCCTATATTTTGAAGAGTTTTGATCAGGAACGGAATGTTGTAATTTTGTCAAATGCCTTTTCTGCATCAATTGAGTGTACCATGTGGTTCTTCTCTCTTCTCATTGATTTGTTCTATCACATTGATTGATTTTCGAGTGTTGAACCACCCTTGCATCCCTGGGATAAAACCCACCTGGTCATGGTGGATAATCTTTTTAATGTATTGTTGGATCCTGTTGGCAAGGATCTTGTTGAGAATCTTGGCATCCGTATTCATCAACGATATTGGTCTGAAGTTCTCCTTTTTGATGGGGTCTTTGTCTGGTTTGGGGATTAGAGTAATGTTGGCTTCACAGAAAGAGCCTGGAAGTTTTCCTTCTGTTTCTATTTTCTGAAATAGCTTCAGGATAAAGGTGTTATTTCTTCTTTGAATGTTTGGTAGAATTCCCCAGGGAATCTGTCAGGTCCTGGGCTCTTGTTTTTTGGGAGGTTTTTGATCACTGCTTTAATCTTGTTACTAGATACTGGTCTATTCAGATTGTCAATTTCTTCCTGTTTCAGTCTTGGAAGTTTATAGGTTTCCAGGAATGCATCCATATCTTCTAGGTTGTTAAAGTTATTGGCATATAACTGTTGATAGTAATTTCTGATGACTGTTTCTATTTCCTTGGTGTTAGTCATGAGCTCTCCCCTTTCATTCATAATTTTATTAATTTGGGTCTTCTCCCTTTTCTTTTGGATTAGTTTGGCAATTGGTTTATGGATTTTATTAATTCTTTCAAAGAACCAGCTTCTAGTTTTGTTGATGTGTTCTACTGTATCTCTAGTTTCCAATTCATTGATCTCTGCTCTAATATTAATTATTTCCCATAAGTTTATTTTTTAGTAATCTCTACACCCAACATGGGGCTCAAACTCACAACTCCAAGATCAAGAGTCATATGCTCTACTTACTGAGCCAGCCAGGCACCTGCTTGTTTTGTTTTCTAAGTCAAGGCTCAATAGAGGAGCTCTAGAAACATTGTGAACCTCCTGAAATTGTCTGTAAAAACCTGTGCAATTTAAAAAGTTCTCAATATACTCTATTATTCATTCCCCCCAGAAAAAGAGTTAAGAATTTCTTTTTTTAAAAAAGATTTTTATTTATTTATTTGACACACACAGAGAGATCACAAGTAGGCACAGAGGCAGGCAGAGAGAGAGGAGGAAGCAGACTCCCCGCTGAGCAGAGAGCCCGATGTGGGCCTCAATCCCAGGAACCTGAGATCATGACCTGAGCCAAAAGCAGAGACTTTAACCCACTGAGCCACCCAGGTGCCCAAGAGTTAAGAATTTCTATATATATTCTAAAATTTGTTATTCCTTGGATTGAAACAGATTATCAAAGCGTTACCTCAACTGAAATGTTCTGCCCCAAGCTCAAAATGGGTTTCACCGAACAAGCTTTGGCACTATGCTGACAATTTACATTGAAGGACATTAAAAGGAAACAGTCTTAGCTCTAAAAATCTGTTTAGGGAACTACCATAAAAACAAAGAGAACAAGACAAAGATGGGCACAGATCTGTCTGGATATCTCAAGACCTTAACCAGATAATGTGTCTGTAAAGGCAGAATATACTGATGTTGTCATGAGACAAGAAGAGATTATGAACAAGGCCAAGGAAAATGAAATTCCCTATGTATGAACTGAGTCAAATATAATGGCAGCACTAAAGATTCTTCCTTCATAAGCACAAGCATGGGATTTGGAGAGCTACCAATGCCAATAATAATGGCAATTTTCAGATAAATGTATATAACATTTTACGTATACACTGAGTATACCTAAGTTAAAGAAAGTTTCAAATTACAAAAGATACCATGTGATATTTTTAACAATTCTCCCTTTTCAATTTCAGGATAATTCTCTTCACATTTCTTGATTTAGCTAAAGTCCATCCAGCCATTCTTCAAAACTCAGCTATATATAAAGGCTCCACACCCAAAGGGGTACTTGAACTCATGACCTAATGATTAAGAGTCTCATATTTTACTGATTGAGCCAGCTAGGCACCCTGTCAGCTTTTAAAATTATGACAACAAATATAATTCAGGTAGAATTGCTTTTGTTTCACTAAACTGAAAACCACTCTCTCCTCCTCAAATACACACACTCATAGCTCTTTGACTCTTTTTAAAAATTTTCAAAAGCATATCCACAAAGAACTATGACAAAATTTTTTCCTTTTATTGGAGGGAACACTCTCAAATAGCCAACAGTCATTTGGTTGGAATTATGTGGAGAGTTTAGTTCCAGAGGTTGGTAGCAAGTCTAAGCTTTCTCCAAAATAGCCACAACAGAAACTGACCAATATTAATGAGGCCAGCTGTGATACTTAGGATATAAAGTATATGGTCTGGGACTAGAGAAATGAGTTATTAATTTAGATCTCTATAGAAAGGGAAACAAATTCAACAAGATCCTCTTGATTGTCTTATCTTAAAGTCATATGGAAAAAGGATGTCAAGTGTTCAAATCGTGATTCATCTTACTATAATAGCAATAATTACAATTAAATCAATGAGCACAGTGAAAGTTTCTGTTGGACTACTCCTATTTTCCTTTGAAAGTACACAGATGAGAAACATTCACTCACCTTTACCTTTTGCTAAAGATACACCACGTTTATCACAGCAGACTTTGGCTTTCTGTTCAAACACCTTCAAAATTAAATCACATATATGCCTCAGGTCTTTAGGTAGAACATTCCTCTCACTGCCCTCTAAAAGGAAAAAAAAAAAACACTCAGGGGTGCCTGGGTGTCTCAGTCATTAAGGGTGTGCCTTTGGCTTGGGTCTTGATCCCAGAATCCCAGGGTTCTGGGCTTGAGCCCTAGTCAGGGTCCCTGCTCAGCAGGGAGCCTGCTTCTCCCTCTCCTACTCCCCCTGCTTGTGTTCCCTCTCTAGACTGTCTCTCTCTGTCAAATAAATAAATAAAATCTTAAAAAGAGGGGCACCTGGGTGCCTCAGTTGCTTAAGCGACTGCCTTCGGCTCAGGTCATGATCCTGGAGACCCGGGACCGAGTCCCACATCAGGCTGCCTGCTTGGCAGGAGGCCTGCTTCTCCCTCTCTCACTCCCCCTGCTTGTGTTCCCTCTCTGGCTGTGTTTCTCTCTGTCAAATAAATAAAAACTTAAAAAAAAATCTTAAAAAGAAATAAATTAAATTTAAAAAATTAAAAAAGCACACACTTAAATATTACTCTCTATGTGAATTAATGTGAAGTAGGATTATCAGTTATTAGAGCCAAAGACTTGCTACAAAAATCTCAAGTTCAATTTTTAATTTTTTTCCTCCCAGTTTTGCAGCAAAAACAGTCTCAAAGCCAGGTCAGAGGACAGTCAAATCTGTGTCCTCCCCTAAGAAGTTTTTTAGAGAACCAAAATTGTGAGAAGCTTCTTGGTGGGCTTTTAGTTCAATCCTTTAATGAGTGCTCTGAGAGCACAGCAACTGATATCCTGGCTTTGTGGGTAAACATGGTACAGTAAAATACTAAGTAAAATGTTGAACTTGAGAATTCCGGCAGATATAAGCTGAGCACTTACCTGAAATAAAACATTTTATGTATTTCATTTCAGAGAAACACCACCTAAGGAAAAAACAAAAACTTATCAGTCCAGGCCCTGCTGACATCTTACTAGTTATCAAAAGTTACTGTGTGTTAGAAACTTTACTATGTGCTTTACAAAGATCATCTTACTTAATTTTCACTAAAACCTGAGCCTAGAAAGAGGATATTGTTCTTTCCTACAGATGAAAAACCTGGGCCTAAGATTAAGTGGCTTACTCAGGGTCATATAATCAAAAAGCAGTAGAGTCACAGTGGTAAAGATTTGAATCCCTGCTTGTTGGACAGCTCTTGACCACAATTCTTATCTCTCTTGTTGACTTGGCCATAGATGAAGAGAGGACTGTCAAGTGCTTTTCTAGGGCAGTAACTGAGAACTGTGGTCAAACCACCATGGAATAGAATTTAAAGCCTTAAATGTCCCCATGCTCCTCTTTGGTAACTCTGACACTGAGCTCAGAAGAAAATCCTCTATTCCACTATGTCTCCATATTTCAGCATCCCTTATTTCTTTACTTTTGACTGAGAACCTCTTAGAACAATCATTCCCAAATTCATAGTCCATAAACAAATTGTTTCAAAAATAGGAAAAGTCTTTGTGGAAAAATATAGACACCTGGGCCCCACTCTGGATGTACTGACTCAGAATCTCAGGGAGGGGTGACAACAAGAAACCCAGGAGATCCTTTTGCCTATCAAATTTTAGACTATTCATTGCCTTGCAGCAAAAGAGCTAGCATAATTAGCAGCAGGTAAATTGAAAGCTAGCCTCCTTAATAATCATTCTGACATTTGGTCAGATTATTGTTAAAAAGATAGGACAGACATCTTGTAAGAAAGCATAGGGTCATAATATTGTTTTGGAGCTGGGAGAGATCTTGAAAAAGGTCTATTCCAATGTTTTCCTAACAGTGTTCTATGAAGCCTTAGGAATTCTAAAATGGGATATGAGAAAAAAGGACTGGCAGTTAGCGTTTAAAGTCCTAAAAAAAAATGATTGCAGAAGCTTTACTGGCAACCTGGAATTTTTTCTAAGACTATACCTGAATACTGGTTTTGCTGATTTAAACAAACAAGCAAAACCAACCTTGGCAGAAAAAGAGAAGAAAAAATTCTCAAGGCCGAGCATGCATCCCAAACCAATTAAATCAAACTTATGGTAGTTGGTTCCAGGTATCAGCAATTTTCAGCACCAGGTGATTTCAATGTATAACCAAGGGTGGGAACCACTGTACCAATTTGCTCTGTGCTTCCTTATTTTAGACAAAAGAAAATCAAGACCCAAAGAATTTAAAGGCGATCAGGGTTAAAACCAGCATCTTGACTTCTAGCTCATTATACTGTGTTCTCTCCACAATCCAGCATGAACTAATTAGTCCTTTAAATTTGAGGGCATATAAATCACAATTATTATGTAATCTCACATTTATGAGTCCTCTGGACTTTTAAAGATTGTGTGTATTCTCTTTTTAGATTCTTATAAAGATAATGGTAAGTAGACAAAACTATATATATATATATCTGTCTTAGAATAAGGAAAACAGAGATCAGTTAATTCAAATTAGTCAGAATTAAACTCTATCTTCTAACTTCTGGATTAAGTAAATCTAATTTGGCAAGTGTTTGTGTGCCTAGTATGTGTTAAAACATCGTCAAAGATAAGAATCACCCATGCCCTCAATTAGTGTATAATCTTCTTAGAAAAACAGAAATAACTAAAATACTGTGCAGTCTGGCATATCCCTTGGAAAAGCAGAAGCTGAAAACACTGCGTGATTGGCTTTGATAACAAAGTCCAATTCTCTTCAAATTCAGTGTGTGGCTTCTACTTTCTTTCTGACTACGGCAACTACTGTTAGGTAACTCAAGGAATTTGTATATAGCTATTGCATCTCTAGGCAAGGCCATGTAGCTGAAAAATGTCTTGATAAGGGTAGAGAAGAGAGAAGAGTGAAATTTCAGTAAAGTCATAATGTCTGAAGCCAAGGCTATGACTCAGCAGAAGACTGGGAGATTCCAAAACAAAAGACTGGATGGGTAAGAAAGAGTACTCACATAACTAATTATATCCTTTTCCATGGCATTTTAATAACTTGACAATTTGCAATTTATGTTGAAAATAAGTACTACATACCAAAGTGGAAAATAACAAGTAGGGAATAGTATTTGTATCAGTAATTTGGAGCAGTGGAGAAGGTCACAGACAGGTAAGAATGTTCAGTCAACTTTTTTTTATGAGGAACTCATCAGACATTGCAAAATGTTGCCATCCATATTTTACCAAATAAAATATAAGAACTAGGAAACCATGTTTTATGAACAGAAACAAGTTGGCCAGGAATGGTCTATCACAGTTGTTCTTTAACTTTAACTTGCAGCAGAATCACCTGGGTGCAATGAGTTTCTGATTCAGCAGGGCCCAACAATTAACATTTTTTACAAATTCAGGTGATGCTGATGCTGTTGATTCAGATCCCATACTCTGAGAACTACTGGTTTATCATAAAGTCCACAATATGCTAGATACACACAGGCATGCATACATGCTTGTTGCAAATTAGGTCAACTTAGTCAATTCTCTATTATTGTCTTTGTAGATGATACTCTCCCCACCAAGTTAAAGGTCAAAAATAAGACTAAATCAGGAAGAAGTTATGACTAGTCAGTTAATTAGACTATTTAAGAGCACAAATGAAAAAGTTTATGAAATGAATGTTTGAGTATTTGACAAAGGCAACCAGTGAGATATATCTAACAACTAGGAAATGACATTGCCCTTTAACTTATCTTTTTTTTAAAAAAAGATTTTATTTATTTACTTCACAGAGAGAGACTTTGAGAGAGGGAATACAGCAGGGGGCGTGCGAGAGGGAGAAGCAGGCTTCCCACAGAGCGGGGAGCCCAACTCAGCGATCCCAGGACCCTGGGAACATGACCTAAGCTGAAGGCAGACACTTAACGACTGAGCCAGCCAGGTGCCCCTAGCCTTTACTTATCTTGAAGCAGACATCAATCTTATTGTATTTAAGAGAATACCCTTTGGACTTCTCTGAACCTTATATGTTACCCAAGGTCCATCCTCATTCTTTTCTCACTACTCACTTTCCCTGAGTTTTCTTAGCCACTTCCATCCCCACTCCCTCTCCCCAAAATACACACACACATACCAGTGTCATTTACTATATACATCATTGATTAGTAACTTTGTTCAGGTTAAGAAATTCCTTTGAGAATCTTATTAATGCCTTTTCTTCATAAAAATAAACATATACATTGGGGTGCCTGGGTGGCTTAGTCAGTTAAGCATCTGCCTTCTGCTCAGGTCAGGATCTCAAGGTCCTGGGACTTGAGTCTTGCTCAGTGGGGAGTCTGCTTCTACCTCAGCCCACACCCCACTTGGATGCCCTCTCTCTCTCAAATACATCTTTAAAAAAAAACAAAAAACAGGGGCGCCTGGGTGGCTCAGTTGGTTAAGTGGCTGCCTTCAGCTCAGGTCATGATCCCGGAGACCCGGAATCGAGTCCCACATCGGGCTTCCTGCTCAGTGGGAGGCCTGCTTCTCTCTTTCTCAGTCCCTCTGCTTGTGTTCCCTCTCTGGCTGTGTTTCTCTCTATTAAATAAATAAAATCTTTAAAAAATAAAAAATAAACATACACACCTACATACACTTTATATCCAGTTCAAGACTGAGATTTTTCGCTCAAGTCCATAGGCCCCAGGTTAAGAACTCCCTATCTATATACTGATTCAAAAATCTATATCCTTCAGTCTGAATTTTTATTTTGAGCTTCAGTATTACATATCCAAAGAGCTACTTAACATCTTTTTTTGGATGTCACACAAAAGTCTAAAAATCTACAGGTATTGAGGAATGACTACTTAATATGGATGGGGTCTCCTTTTGGGGTGATGAAAGGGTTCAAATAAGTATTAGTGATGGTTGTACAACACCATGAATATATTTAATGTCACTAAATTGTGGTTATATTTTATATGGTTAAAGTAGTACATAATGTGTACACATTTCACATGTGTATTTTATAATTTAAAAAATATACATTTATAAAACTGAAATAATCTCCATTCCCCATCTCTCACACACCCAAAATCTGTGCTTTCTCTTGTATTTCCTGTCTTTGAATATCAGTTACTAGTCTACCCATTCACCTAGTGGCCCAAGCCAGAAACCTAAGAGTCATCTTTGACAATGTTCTCTTTCACTCTTCCATTGTAATTCATTAGGAAGTTCTGTACATTCTCCCTCATTAATAACTTGGAATAATCATCTATTTCCTCTACCCTCAAAGCTTCTACCTAAGTTCAGGCCACCATTATTAACCTCAGTCTCCAGTTTTATACCTTTCCACCTTTCACAGAGTCCTCACTATCACCCTGGGACAAAGGCATTACTTACTATCCTCATTTCACAGCTAAAAAGACTAAGACTTAAAGTGGATTTTGAATTTGAACTTAGGTAAAACTTTCTTGGTAACAGTCCAGAGTGGTGACTTTTCCTTCCCTAGATCCCTTGTACGCTGGTTATTCTGTATGCTGTGTCTTCTCCCACCCAACCCCCTCTGTCCTATTCTGGGAAGCTGACCTCTCTGAACTATATCACCCAAGATTTTGCCAATGGAAAGTACTAGCTGGAGACCTGAGAGCAGGAAGAGAAAGGTAGAGCATTTATTTCTTTACTTCATTTCTGCTGCTAGCAGCTGCTTAGCCCTTGTCAGGCAGGCTTTCTTCCAGATGGTAGCGTAGCTGTAGGTGGACTCTGGTAACAACACTCCTTCCCCTTTCCCCTCAGGCCTAGGAGTCCTACTAACTTGCCCCTCTTGACGTGTTTCAACATTCCTTTCTAGTTCCTATGAATACTGATGATACTTCTGTAAACAACCCTTTGGTTAAAGTCTTCAGTTAAACCCTTTTGAATGCACCAGCTGTTTTTCTGCAAGGATTCTGATAAACTAGGGAAACAAAACAATGGCATGTTGTTGCACTGCGACTCATTCAATTTCTAATATCTAATAAAGTCTCCTTCCTTTCCTCTGATCCAAACTTTTCCATCCTCTGGGCTCCCTGGTCTTCCAAGAAGCCTCTCTAAAATACTCTGTTACCTACAGAAAAACACTGTTGTTACCACTATTGTGCTGTATCTAATGTGACATTAATATTCTATTGTCCTATAGTTCTATTCAGTTTTGTCAGTCTGATCATCCTTACAGGGCAATAAGCTCTTAGCAGTAGGGAACATCAGCAATTAGAATCTCTAATGACAAACATAATTTAGAAGGTATCTTAGAGGTTACCTTGTCTAACTTCCTTATTTTATACATGTGGAGGTTTAGTTTTACACAGCTATAGAATAGTGGCAAACCTAAACCCATCATCTAGATTATTCCAATTATTTCACCATGCTGTGATACTGCATGGGTACTTAGTGGGCATGTAATATGCTGATGACTCACACTTACATTTATTCAGTTCTTGTTTTGTTCAATGCTGGGCCCTGTGCCTAGATAATTGTCTGGCATATAGGATGTGCCCAGCAAATATTTGCTCATTTTGAACCTGTGATTGAAAGACTAATTCCTAAGAAGTTAATCAGAACTCAGAGGATCATTTATAATAATAATCCCTTATACACCTAGAGAAAGTATATAGTTTTCAAAGTGCTTTCACATTTAAATGAGCCCATTTGCTCCCTCTGAGGTAGATATGGCAGGAATTATTAGTCTGTTTTAACAGATGCAGGAAACAGCCTCTGAGAAGTTAAAAAGCAAGGTCCCTTTATTAGTAGGTAGTAGAGCTGATACTGGTATTCATATTTTTTGACTTCCACTTCAATACCATTTCAGTTATTACATGTTGCTTCTTCAGCTTTGCTATTCTGCTTCTAGGTATAGCCATTTCATTCAGGCTCCGAGTGAGTCTGAAAAGTCACAATAAATAGGAAGATCATATACTTGTGCTCAAAGAAGTGATTTTGCTCCTTTAAAAATCCACGATTAGGGCACCTGGGTGATTAGTTAAGCAAAGGGATCTTGGTTTCTGCTCAGATCATGATCTCAGAGTCATGAGACTGAGCCACATGTCCAGCTCTGCTCTCAGTGTGGAGTTTGCTTGAGATTCTCTCTCCCTCTGCCCCTCCCTCTCATGTTCTCCCTCTAAGATAAATCTTTTTTAAAATCCATCATTAAAGGTACTTCTATTCTACTTCTGATTAGATATAGCCTGCAGGTTATCACCATTTTAAAAAAGATATTATTTATCTTAAATAGAGATAGAGAGAGAGAAAACAAGCAGGGGAAGCAGCAGGCAGAAGGAGAGGGAGAAGTTGGCTCCCTTAGCAGGGAGCCTGATGTGGGGCTCAATCCCAGGAACCTGAGATCATGACCTGAGCCTCAGGCAGACGTTTAACCGAGTCACCCAGATACCCCAGATTATCACCATTCTTGATTATTATGAGGCCTGTTATTTCCCTGAGGGAGGAAAGAAGGTTACCATCTGCGTGTTTTGGAACAAAGGAGAGAGCACTTTTGAGACATCACTTCCTGTACAGATCAGAGCTGGGCCCTTATAAAACTAGATCTTCAAAGAAACAAGTAACCTCTTGTCCTAGGCCTGAGCTCACCAGAGAGGGGCTGGGCACACTGGCTTTCTTCAAGATCAAATGCACCAGAGAGTTACCTATAAGTATTTTGATTGAATTCTCTTACCACAAAGACTTTGGTACAGATTTCATCCTGGGTTTTAGCTACTAGGATGATTTCTGATCCTAATCAGAACACTGCAGAAACCAAAAAGAATCTAAGCATATTAGCCATCTTCTTTGGATTTCAATTGCCACTAAGAGCTCAAAGTATTGGTTCAAAAAACAATCCAAGCTAAAGTCCTACAACAGGGGTACAAACTCAAATGCCTACTTGATGCCAGGCAAATCAAGTAAAGCCCACTGTATGTAAACAAAGAGTAATCGAGTCAGTAATGAACTATAGTAAACTAACAGTTGCATCTCAGTTCCAACCACCAGTTGCTTTGTGGGAATGTGAGTTAAAAGTTAACATCTTGGGTGCCTGGGTGGCTCAGGGGGTTAAAGCCTCTGCCTTTGGCTCAGGTCATGATCTCAAGGTCCTGGGCTGGAGGCCCCCATCCGGCTCTCTGTTCAGCAGGGAGCCTGCTTCCTCCTCTCTCTCTGCCTGCCTCTCTGGCTACTTGTGATCTCTCGCTCTGTTAAATAAGTAAATAAATAAAAATCTTTTAAAAAGTTAACATCTTTTTTTTTAAGCTGGAAATCTGCATTGTTAAAATGTGAAATCTGTTTTTAAATAGCTACTAATTCAAACTTGCAAGGCTGTTGCAAGCCGTGGGTAGCCAGCCAGTTTGACTTTTCTCTATAGAGTAGGTCTCCTGTGCTATATGAGAATGATGTGGCAAATGTGCCACTTTCAAATCAAATGTGATATAAGATTTATGCTTTTTCTCGGTGAATCTGGATATTGCTGGAGAAATGGACAACTCCATGAGTTAAGAGAATGAGCCTTAGCTAGGGGTTTAGGGGGTTTTATCCTCTTTCAGGAGGTAACTGGATAAATGTGTCCCACTTTGGGAAGTATTTGCTGGGGAATAAAAATCCCCTTTGCTAGGTATTTAGGTAAATTTATCTTCCCCGGATATAATCCTTAATGTATACTCAAGTATGGACAGGGGGCAATAACCTCGAGGAGTATCGGGAGAAGAGTTAACAAGAAAGTATGAGGGTAGACAGGTATTAGTGGGAAGTACACAAAGCTATACCAAGGTCATATAGTATGGGGTTAGTCTCTTCAGCGTTGGGTGGGAGAAGGCAATAACCTCTCCTCCGGCGCCACCTTGGGGCGTTTCTTGCTCACCATGGCCGTGCAGCCGTCAACTCCTGCGAGCTCCATCTTAACGCTTTCTGCGCAGGCGCCCTAGAGCCCCGGCTAGGGTTTAAGGCGGAGTCCCACCTCTGGCCACGCCTCTCCCCACAAGCCTCCCCCGCCCTTTTCAGGAGCCCGCCAACCGCCCCTCCTGCCTTGGTTTCCCAAAGGGGTCCTTGCAGCTGTTGGCCTAGCTCTAAGTATCTCAGGGCCGTCTGTGCTGGCCACTGGGGAACACAGATGAAATACAGCCTGCCTTTGGATAGATCACAGACTTTTGAGGGAAGACAAACAAGTAAATTACAACTATGTGAAGTGCTTTGTGAAGGGGTTCAGAGGGTTGGTTGGATCCTAAAGGCAGCTACGAAGTAGCAGACTCTAGAAGGACGTGGAAAAACCTGCAGGCCATTCCAGCACTGGGGAACAGAACGTGCAAAGACACAGAGGGGAAGGAGTGCAGTGTGTGTGTGTGCAGGGAAGAGCTTTAGAATAGCTACAGGATGTTAGGGGGCTGGCTGTCTATACTGTTTTGGAGAGTCTTAGAATTTCGGCTGAAAGGCTATGTATGATAGATAACCACTGAGCAGTTTTAACAGGAGAGACTTACCAGAGTATGTGAAGAGGGCAGGGGTAGAACGGAGGCAGGTGATTATAACAGTAACCCAGACAAGAGGAAATAAAAGCCACTATTCCACTTGTGGTACTGGAACTGAAGTAAGACAATGGATTCAACAGGTAAGTTTAAGGCAGAAATGATAGAGGGCAAATGCCTTGGGGAAGGAGGAGTAAGTTTTAAAAATGCCTGGGGAACTGAACTGTAAGGATTTATTTAGCAAGCAAATGGAAGTGAGGAACTGGAAGGCTGGAATTAATCCCCCTATCCCACTGTTCCCACTTAGCTCCCACCTCACAAGGGTTAAGAAAGTAGGTAAGCACTTTTTTGGTGTCAGTGTCTCCAATGCTTCTGCCAGGAGGCTTCACTTTTACCTTGTTTCTTCCAATATAGGAGGAGACATTTTACTCCAGCTTTACTTCCTTGAATTTTTACAAATGAAAGGCCAATTTCTACTCCTAGGCCTACTCCTCTGTCCTGTCCCTCTTCCAGTCCCCGGAGGCACACCTATACCTTGTCCTCACAACATGGACTAGTTTTCAGTACCAGCACATGGTATCTCCTGCTCTTCTGGACCTTCTGCAGGAAGCTGATACCTTGGGTCCCATGACTCTGTTACTAGATTGGTAGTCTCAGGACAAGGCCAAGATGCTAGTCCACATTACCTGCTTTACTGCTTGGTGCTTATCCAGAGCTACTTTAGGTTTCGCCACTTGTCGGGGGGGAAGAGGCAGCGAAGGGCTAGGTACAAAATTTACCATTATACAGGATTACACAGAATAGTCATTTCTACAGCTTTCCACACCTAAAAAGAATTACCAGACCCCAGAGGCTGCTATAATTTATTACAGACTAGCCAAAAATGTCCTGTAACAATGGCACATACAATAATTAACAACAGCAAAGATGCTTAGATTCTTATACAAGTAATGGCCAGTACAGCTGTGAATAACACGGAGTCCTCAGGAGGTCCAGGAGGCTGCTACCAAGGATATCCAAGAACCATGTCACTTCTCTGATCAAGAGCCTGAGAAGTCCATATGACCTCCTAAAAGAATTTGTCTCTGACTTCCCAAGGAATGTTGATGGCCCCTCCATCCAGCCTGTACAGAGGGATCATAGTCCAAGCTCCTCCTGTAGGGTTGAACATCTGTGAGGGGAACAGCAGCTGTCTAGATGAAGAGGGTGAGGCCAAAGACTAGATTCCTTCCACAAAGGAGAGGACAACCAGAAGACAGTAGCCCTAGGTGAAGAGGACTCCTTCTAGACTGGTTTCTATAATTTCTGGCTTTGTTTAGAGCCAACCCAAGATAAAAATAAAGCCCTCTCTCCTGGATCACTCAGCTAGCCCTCAGGTGCACACACAAAGGAATAGCCTCTCATGTCCTGAAACAACATTGTTCCCTTTCCTAAAGGAGTGAAGGAAGGAGACTCCTGGGCAGGTGGCCTCCGGTGCCTGGGTTCCAAAGAATATTCTGCTCACAGCTCTGAAGTATCATGTGAACCTCATTCTACTCATGACATAATTTTGGGGAAAAGATTAGCACAGCTCATTTCTAGAAGGTATCTTATTCAGTATCAAAGCCTTGTTTTCATGGAGCCACACAAAACCAGTGGATCCTGCTCAAGGGAGAGTTTAAATTCTATCCTGTATGTTCCTGCCCTGGCCAAACTCCAATCCAGACCAGGGCTCAGCAACACCTGGAGGCTCAATTGACTATTTAGCTAACCAGGTACATGCTCCAGGCTCTCTAAACTTGTTCTTCTAATGGTTGATATGTATGGGTCTAGCTGGATAAGGTGTGGCACAGAGAGCGGTGGAGATGGGGTGTGGGGTGAAGGAGTGTCTACCAAGAATGGCTGACACTTTCAGAAATGTTTGTCCCTCCCTTTATGGAAAACCTTCCTGTGCACTAACCCCCAAGCCCAGCTCCTAGCACCACAGACTTGCTGGTCAGGGATTTGGGGCCCTTTCTGTGAAAAGCCATACTATGATCACCCCAAATTTTTCCTTTAATTTCCTCAAACTGAAGAAGTCAGTCTCTCAACTATGAGGACCCTAAGCTGGCTACATAGTAACTTTCACTGGCCCTGACTTGTGGAACTGATGCCATCTGGTTGGCACAGGAACCTAGGTGCTCAGCTACCCTCTTCTATAGAACGAGACTCCGATTTGAGCTTCACAAACTCTCGAGCCACTTCATCATTGCTCCTCTGAGATAGAATCCGGAGAATAGTCATGCCTGTCTCATCCATGTGGATCTTCTGGCCCAAAGGGCACCAGCAAGCACAGCTGCCCTTGGCTGCCACATCCCTCAGAGGCATCACAGCCAGCCCCAGAACACGATCCTCACGGGCAAAGCAGTAATCCTTCACACATATTTGCAACTCATAGGCTTCTGGTCCCTCTTCATTTCCCAGGAGGCTGTGAGCACAGGGTGGGTGGAAGGGAGAAGGCCATAGCTGAAAGAGTCTTCAAATTAATTTACCCCAGCCACCATCCAACCCAGATCTCCTCTCCCCTCTCAAGTCTTATCCCCCAGCTCACCCCCATCCCAGAGTCCTGGAGGCTCCCTACCCCATAACTCACAAGTGAAATGTCTCATTGTACTTGGGGGCCCAGTTGTTGCTCTTTGATTTGGTTGTGAACTTCCTCTTCTTGTCACTTTGGTGTGGGCCAACCATAGTCACTTCCACAAAGGGCCGGAACATACCTGCAGTCTGCCACTTGAGGTCATTGGCAGCTACCACTGCCCAAACAAAGGAAGACCGTGAGGGATCCCGCCAAATGTTCCCAGTTCTTGAGCCCCCAGGTGGCATTCCTCTAGGAGGAGGGCTAAGTTGGAGGACCGAAATAAAGCAGCCCCTGCCTTGAAGTGATGAGGCCAGTGCATAAGAAAAGGTCTGAGACTTGTAAGTCTGTGCCACTCACCTTTCACTGTGACCTTGTGCTCCCCAGTTCCAGGATGTGTAAACAAGTCCACCTGAATAGAGACTTCTCCCACAGGATCATCCACACCAGACCCTGAAGGACAGATGGACAGTTGGTCCCTCACTGAAGAATTCTAAGACTTCAGGCCTAATTATCCCAGGTAAAACTGAGGAGTCAGAAAGCCACCATCTTATATCCTAAAGCCTGAAGCAATCACCCAAAGTAGCCATGGGGAAGTAAGGGAGAAGGGAAAGCAAGGGGATAAAGAATGAAATTGTGTACTAAAATACATTAAGGTGACAACATCTTGGGTGAAATGTTCCAAAAATGCACCAGGAATCTCTCAGGTTCCCCAAAACTCTCTTATCTCCTAGGCTGAAGAATTTTTCATTGAAAGATATTAGAGAAGGGAAGGGAATGTGAATTGGGGTAAATCAGAGAGGGAGACGAAGTATGAAAGACTTTAGACTCTGAGGGGCGCCTGGGTGGCTCAGTTGGTTTGGTGACTGCCTTCGGCTCAGGTCATGATCCTGGAGAACCTGGATCGAGCCCCACATCAGGCTCCGGGCTCAGCGGGAAGCCTGTTTCTCCCTCTCTCATTCCCACTGCTTGTGTTCCCTCTCTAGCTGTGTTTCTCTCTGTCAAATAAATAAATAAAATCTTAAAAAAAAAAAAAAGACTTTAGACTCTGAGAAACTAACTGGGGGTATTGGAGGCTGCGGGTGGGAGGATGGGTGAGCCTGGTAGTGGGTATTAAGGACGGCACATATTGCATGGAGCACTGGATGTGGTGCATAAACAATGAATCTTGGAACACTGAAAAAATAAAAAGGAAAGGTATTAGAGAGAAGGACAGTACTGCCACTTTGTATCTTTATCTGGGAATTATGTCCACCACATGGTGTCTCAATGGAACAATGTGGGTCCTCCCTTCTAGCCAAAGGCAATATTCTCCACTCTCTCACTTATTGTCAGATTCCAGGAGGCCTCTGGTTGGGAGACTGCCCTGCTCAGACCTGTCCTATTCGCACCTGGACCCCTTCACAAGTGACTTCCCAGTCCCAATCTCTGGCCAGTTTGTAGGATCCCCTCAGCAACGTTTCACTATTTTGAGAAAATACCGGTACCCTGCACCCCAGATAAAACTTTGTCCTCAAGTGGAGGGGTGGGGAAATCCTGAGGACAGAACTACTGTCAACCCCTTCTCAGACTGTATGAATACATTGTTCCTCTCTGAGACTTGGGATAGAGCTTCTAAACTCTGACACACAGCTCCCTTACCGACAGCCTAAGCAGCTCTTTCTAGTTCACAGAGAACAGTGTTAGCCTATGTTAGATTCACATGTACAAGGTATACAACATACCCTTTTCTGGCCGAATGTCCTCATTAGCCGTAAACCTAATACCTTTCCCATCATGCACTGAGTGAGAACAGGCAAGTCAAGAAGTAGTAGCAGCAGCAGGACAGAGAAAGAAGAATCAGTTAGAGGTCTAGGGAGTTAACAGCTAGTCAGAGCAACTATACATATTTTGGGGGAGCACAGAGCTGAGGTGGAGAGAGAAGTCAGAGCTGGGGTCAGGGCACCTGGGTGGCTCCAGTCGTTAAAGCATTTGCCTTTGGCTCAGGTCATGATCCCTGAGTCCTGGGATCAAGCCCTGTATTGGGCTTCCTGCTTGGTGGGAAGCCTGCTTCTCCCTCTCCCACTACTCCTCTCCAGCTGTGTTTCTCTCTGTTATCAAATAGATAAATAAAATCTTAAAAAAAAAAAAAAAAGAGCTGGGGTCAATGCCCCAATGCTCCAAATTAGACTTCATGGGTCAAAGATCAACCAGATCATAGAAAAAGCAAAAGATCATACAGAGAGAAGGTATTTGAGATCATAAGGCCGGGAGAGAGAGATGTTGTAGGCTCTAATTTCCTAGGCCTTAAATCATAAAATAATGGGTACAAAAAATACACATACACACTTGGATCCTCCCTGTTGCTCTCATCACATATGTGCCCATTTCAGCCTTTCCTCATCTTTATATCTGGTCTAAAGCTCAGGATTTCTAAAAAGTCTTTCTGGATTAATTCAGATCCTCCCCTGATATTACAGGTCTTTCCATGTACAGCTCTGTAAAAGATCTTCCTGTCCCCTTGAGCAAGGCTTATAACTTCTTTGCTCTTCTTCCCATCCTGGACTTGAAGTAAGAACAGATGTGGAAAATGGAGCAGTACTGCAAGTCCCCTGCATCTTCTCACCTTCTGTTAACTCTAGTCTCACTGCTTAGATCCCTCTTCCCCTTCAGGTCAGCTCTGTGCTCTAAATCCACAGCGCAGGAAAGCCTAAATCCTCCCACTCCCGCCATCAGATTCACTCCTGCAGGCATCACACCCACGTTTCCCCAGAAGAAATAACAAATGTGCCTGAAAGTATTTCCTGAGAGGGCCCTGCTCCAGGGCTACAGGCAGAATTTCAGTCTGAACCATCTCTAGGTAGATGTTTTGCTATAGAGAAGCTTGCCTAAATACAGGGAGGGGTTCTGAGGACTGGAAGTCACTGGGAGAAAACCAGCTGCCTGGGCCCCTATGCATAAGCATCACCCATGAGGCTGGAACTTCAGCTATGCACAGAGCTCCATGATCCACATCCTCTCTTCAACTGCTCCCATAGTTTGCGTCTCCTAGTCTGTTCCTTCATCCAAACTAGATAACCTGTAGTCTTTTGCTTTTTCTCCCCAGGACAACTTCCAACAAGATTCCCAAACCTATGAATTTTCATGAGTGTCTCAACCACTCATTCTCAAGGCTTCCGGACAGATACTCACTAAGAGACAGGGTACATTCCTTGATAAATGTGCACTAGGCAGTGTCTGGGAAAAGAATCTCAGGCACATTTCCCAGGTCCCTGGGATTTCCCTGTCTGGTATGGGTATGGTGTGGGGGTGAATCCTGGGATCTGAGTTTGATAGGTTCTCTGAAGAAGTATCTGGACCCTCCCTAAGGGTCGGAAGCTAGTGATTCCCTAGAGGCAGAAATATATCAAGGAGTGGAGGCAGGAACCCAAAGCCCTTAGGCCTTACCCTGGGCAGTCTGTGAGCGCACAAAGGTTTTGATGAGTGTGTCTGTGGTCTGTGTGTACAGAGATAGGGCATAGCGTAGGGACTGCAGATCTGGGCTCTTCTCCAGGAAGGTTTTCTTCAGCCCATTACCTCCTGCATGAAAGTATTGCTGAAAGACAAAAGAATACCTGCTATAACCTCCTCCCCTTATAGAGAGGCAGCTTTCCACACTGTCCTCAAAGAAATCACATCTGAGCAGAAGGTCAATGAAGGTGCCAAAAGAGAATGATGAGGACAATAAGCCATTCAATAAACAAGATGACTGGGAATACCATGTAGAGTCACAATCTCTCAGGTGAAGAGTACTATTTGCATAGGAGCAGTAAGGGATGGTCACATTCCTAGATGCAGGTCTTTGAAGTATGGATCTATCCAGGCAAGCAGAAATATGGCATAGAAGCATTTCAGGCAGAGAGAGTAGCCAGAAGTGCTCTTTTACCCTTCTGAACTCTTAGAGAATGACATACCTCTCCCAAGTGCCCTGCATCACGGCTCATGTGTACCTCCCTTATTACAGCCTTACCAAATTACAAGCATCTTAAAGTTAGGAACTATATATGATTTTCTCTGTATCCTTCATGCACAGTGCCATGTGCATATGTTGCCTGGTTGAATGAAGGAATGAGTAGTAGAAAGCCCAAATGAATTTACATATAAGTGGAAGAGGGAAATTCCTGCCAGAGCTGGGGTATGAGGATCTGAAAGATTAATTCCCAGTGGAAAATATTCAGGAACGGCAATGAGGAACTAAGTAAACTGAACTGTAATCAAAACCCAGGAATAAGTGCTCTGGGTCTGTGGTAAATCATCTGAGACCACAAAGGCAGTAACTTTTGGTTGCTTCCAAGCAGAAATATGGATATAACAGAGAAAGAAACAGACATAGAAAATCACTCTCTTCTGGATGTGGGATGGCAACAGCCGAAGGGACGTCAGTCTGGCAGAGTGGAACGCCAGGGCCACGAGGTAGTGTAACTGAGGCAGGGTAGTATGACTGTCTGAAGAGGGGGTAGGTCTCCACCTTGATGGTGTCCAGAGCAAGGTCAAGCACAGCACACTGCTTTGGAGTGAGACTCCGGGTTTCCTCTCGCACCATGTGGTCCTGGAACCCCAGAGAAAGCAACAGCATCAGGACAGCTTGGGACTGCCATGACAATCTTTCCCCCACCCACCAGCTCACATTACACATTCTTTATTCTCTTCGGTCTCCAAAGCTCAAATTTCCTTCCTCCTGGCACCCTGTCACCCCCAGCCTCAGAAGGACCCCATACAGCCACAGTACCTTCAGTTTGGAAAGATGGCTCAGCTCCCTGGCAGCAGTGAAGATCAGCTGAGTGCCCTGGGCACAGAGGGGATTGGTCAAAAGCAGAGGACTCCAAATCTGATCAGTAAGTATAGAGCAAAATAGGGGAGACAGCAGGAGGAAGTAGTAGGGGGCATCCTTACCGTCTGGTCAGTGAGTGGAGGCAGAACAATCATCCTTTCCATTGTGTTCATTACCACCCGCCAGAGCTCCTTCAGTACACGCTTCAGGACTGTCTTCTCACACACGGTGGCAAAGAGTGTGAGGCTGTAGGCCCATGGAACAGGTAAGACTAGAGAGAGAGTTTGAGAGCCCCCTTCCCTGAGAGGCTTCTCCATCTGATTGCCTCCGCCTTGCCTGTCCCACAGGACAGTCGAGTGCTGTACTCACTTGCCATCCAGGAAGTCCATGAGAGGCCGGAGTACACTATCTGCATCCTGAGCCACTGAGGCCCTGGCATTCGGAGATGCATTCCCTGGGCCCCGCACCTGGCTCAGGATGTCAGCCATTTGTCGAACACACTCATCAATCCGCACCTGAAAACTACACAAGTGCCCGCAGTGCAGCCCAACCCTGCCCAAACACGCACTGTCCTTGGAGCAGCACCAACTATTCAGTCCCACTCCAGCATACTCCTGGTGCAGCTCCAACAGGGACAGCCAACAGGAGGAGAGGAAAGATCCACACAACTGCATCTGGATGGAGGGTGTGGGGGAGGGGCTTTGGGATTGGCCAGGGGCCATACCTGGCTCTTATAGGTGTGTGTTTGGGGCCACTGACCTGTTTCCAAATACCATGCTGAGCTCATCCAGAACTGTATTCAGTTTCACCTGCAGCTCCTTCAAACTGTCTGCAGCTTCAGGGTCCAACTATATCCACAGAAAATGTGCTCAGCTGAGCTGGGTTTTGTATACTTTTCTCCCCTCCTGCACCCCTAACTCCTCCCTCAGAGGGCCTTTACCCCAGTTTCTACTCAAATACCTCAGCTTAAACCAGCCCAGACGCTAAGCTAAATTGTTGGCGCATGCTTACTTAGGAGAGGGTAGAGCTCTGTAACCAGGGAGCTCAGGAACAAAGGGAAAGTACAGCAACCCCGCACCCTGAGACCTACCTCCTTGCCTCCCATGGCCTCAAACATTTTCTCCAGCTGGACCCTCAGCTGCTGCATGTTGTTCATCAGGATGCAGGGCTTTGGGACAGATGGAGCTGATGAGTCTTGACTCTTTTTGGCACAGGACCTATCAGCCTAGGGTACCTCTCTCACACTACTCCAGAAACCACAGGGAATTTACAACACATATTATATGCATCTCTTCCTAAGCACTGAGATCTGGAACCAATTCAGACAGTTCTCCTTGAATGAAGACGAGGAGCAAATTTTTCTGTTTTTAAGCTGTGTGGTGGGCCTCAGGTGTTCATGGTATCATCCTTTTAATTCTTTGAATGTCTTAATTCTTTTTATTAAAAAAGAAAGATTAAGCTATAGCTTAGTAGAAAATAAAGTACCAAATGGAGACTCAAACTCCTAGTCAAGTTCTTCTTATTTTATGTCATAATCTCAAAATAAGCCCTACTGGAGTAGTCAGGAGCATCGCCCCCACCCTCAGCTCTGAGGACAGCCTCAAAAGCAAGGATTCAAATGTCTTCCACTCTCTTCTCTAGGCTCCCAGGGCCTCACCCTCACCATTTTCTCCTTTGTGCAATAATCTGGGAAGCTCTTTGATAAGATGTTTGCATACTGCATCAGCACCTTCCCAATGGTCTGAAAATGAAAAAGAAAAAGAGAAAAAGAAAGGAGAGGGAACCCTTAGCTCTCCCTACAGGGATCTTGCCTGAGGTCATACCTGTCATCCCAAAACAACAGGCAGGTACAGGGGAATCTCACAGTAAGGAACAAAGCTCCCTCTCACCCCAGAACAACACTGAGATAAACCCACCAGTCTGCCCTAAGCAAATGAGAATGGGGTGATGCCAGACTTTACCTGAAGGCCACCACAGAGAGGAACTGAGCTCAGGTCTGTGATGAGGCTGTAAGCATGATAAAGGCGAATGGAAGGGAGAAGGGAGGGTCATGATCACCTTAGCAAATCTCCTCATGTAGTGGGCAAGGATGCTGGGGTCTGGGCATTCCAGCTTCCGGATGATTTCAAAGCTCTGGTTGAGCTGTGTGAAGACGTCCACCACAGAGCAGGAAAAGAGTGCATGCTCTGATGTCTGCTGGAACTAAGGAAGGCCAACAACAGGATTGTCATCTTCAGCCACTACATTTTCCCAAGTGTGTAGGGTTTGAAAGAGCTCTTCCCAGTAGGGGTGGCTTGTTCGCCCTCCTTATGAACTCCACAGGGAAGAAACTAAAGCCCTGGAACTTTTGCTGGCAGCTAAATGCTGGGATACCTGGCCTGACCGATGTGCAGTCCAAGGCTCCAACTTACCCCATCCTTCTTATCTCGTTCCAGGGCCCCACGCAGGAATTCCAAGGACACATCCTCATTTTCATCCAGCCATTGCAGGACAAACTGTTCAAACCACCTGCAGCCAGGCAGAATTGGGGGGGGGGGTTGGAGTCAGTGGTTGGCATATGCTGTGTGCCTAACAGCTCCCCCAGGCTAGGGTCTTCTAGAAGACAGGGCACAGTTTGATGCTTTTTTTCTTTCTACAACAGAGCCCAGGACTGGCAGTCTCAAGACTGGTTTGCTAAACTGAACTGAAGACACAGGTCCTGCCCGCCCCTAAGATGGAGGGACCCCCTTCCCTTCCCTGTGTAGTGTCCACATGATGACTCACACTGGGTACTCAGGCACCTGCCCCTGGAGGGCAGGCAGATCTCGAACGTATTCATTGTGGAGCCACTTCACCTTGAAGTGTAGGTTCATGTAGTCAGCACTCTTACATAGCCGGTCTTTCTCATGCTCTAGTGGTGGGGAAGGAGGCTGAGTCAGGTCCCAGTAGTACAGGCCATGGTTCCTGGGCTTTCCCAAAGCAGCAGATCCAGTCAAGCAGCTCTATCAGATGTCTTAGAACAAGGGTGACTCCCAACCACTTCCTCACAATCATCTCTCCCCTACCAGTACTCTGCTCTCCAAGAGCCTGGCCCAGATTTTCTTTTATAGACTAAGCCAAACTCCCAGAAGGAGTCATCTTGCTCCACCTTCTGGAAGTGTCAACTGAGATACTGGCCTCTTGTGAAGAGGAGGAAAAAGGGATGTGGGTGCTAATGTTGATTAGTAGGGAGACTGCCCACGACTAGGGAGGGATGGTGGTTTCCTAGGACTTCTCTAACCCTACTAGCTGGGCCATTCCCTCAGATGGACTTAGATGAAGCGATGAGCAGCTATACACGGCAGGAATGAGTCAATGTCAACTACACAGAAACAGGGAAAACCAAAGTGGGCCCAAGCTGACAGAAACAGCAGTTAAGCAGCCAGAGTGTTATAGCATCTTGAAGTAAATTGAAGTGTCCCAGAACACAGCTGAGACACTGAGAAAATGAACTCTCCAAGAAATATGCAAATAAGAATAGTCAGTATGGAAAACACAGAAACACAGCCAGATGAAAGGGCTATCATGCTGTAAAAAATGGGATGCTTATTATGGACTTTTAAGGTCATCTAGCTGGATCTCCAGAGCCTTCTGGAGAATCTAGGACACACAGCACCCCTGGAGTGGTGGTTACATTCTGGAGAATGCCTGGAGCACTAATTACAACAGGTTCTCTTTATCTACCCCCTTTATAGATAAAGCATTAATTTGAAGTAATAAAAGTCAACCATGTGCTTACATATAACGTAATGGGGGAAAAGCAGGCAAATGGGGAAGAGTACTGAGTGACAGAGAAAGGAAGGTCAGGGTCCTTGTGACCTCTACTGCCCAACTTTGAGGTGCTATGGGTGATGCTCCTCCACATCCAGGCAGAAATCCAATCTGGGGCAGCTGGCCCTTGTGACTTAGTAAAACAGACACTTCTGGAGGAAATGGGAGCTTGGGATTCAGCAGCAAAAGACTCCTAGTCCCAGGAAATTTCATCTCCTGGCATGGCAGGCAGCACCACCTCTGGGGACATCGAAGAGACTTCTCAGGACTTGCCCCTTCAACCCCACACTGCGCTATCCTTAAGCCAATGCATGAACCTAGAGACATAAAAAGGTACCAAAGGTACCATGAGGAAGGCTCTTCTTCCTTCCTGTTCAGATACCCACTAGAAGTGGAGGCAGTACTGCTCCAGTACTCCAAAACTCCTGAACTGCTTTCTTCTAGGGATCTTCAATTTATTGTATTTAAGTAATTCTCCCTTTCTCTGTCAATCCATTATCTGTACTCTGGTCCCAAACCTCAATTTCAATGACTTCTGTGGTATAGAAACTAACAGGATGACTGCTGAAACAGTGGTCACATTTTATTCTAACAAGTCCCATGGAATCATGTTCCAGTAGAGTTGCTTGAGGTCATTCTTGGGGGGTAGAAGTACAGGGATGGTACTCTCTCAAAAGGGGCAACTGAGTCTCTAAATCTTCTCCTGCCCCTGATTTCCACATTCCTCCTTCCATTCATCTTTCATCTTTGAAGAGTTCTTTCAACCTCATGATTTCAATTATCCAGCTTGCTGCTACCTCCGCCAAATCTCTCTTTGGTTCTGGTACTGTCTTAAGCCTTGATGGCCATCTCACTTTGCCAGAGTTTAACTCTAGTCCCCATCTTTCACCATTTAACATCTCTGGCTGAAGCTAAACTGAGTATTCAACAATTGTAGTCTCTTGTTCGATGCTGAGCCTCGTCTTCCTTCCTCCTCTTTTTTTTTTTTTTTTTTTTTTTAAAGATTTTATTTATTTGACAGAGAGAAACACAGCGAGAGAGGGAACACAAGCAGGGGGAGCGAGAGAGGGAGAAGCAGGCTTCCCGCCGAGCAGGGAGCCCGATGTGGGACTCGATCCCGGGTCTCCGGGATCATGACCTGAGCCGAAGGCAGTGGCCCAACCAACTGAGCCACC